>JARJIL010000006.1:74399724-74637224 GCA_038502395.1 Dittrichia graveolens | reverse complement strand
TCAGTAATAAAACTCATTAAAACTAACATGATAAATAAAATAAAAATGTTAACCATGGCGGTAAATAAGAATAAAATAAATATTATTTTTAGTTATTGTAATAGTTAATTACAAAAATGGTATCTGTGGTTGTTATGAAACTTCAGTTTTAGTCCTTTAACTTTAAAGATTATGAAAATAGTCACTGTGGTTGTCACTTTGTTTCACTTTCCGTGTTTTAGACTAACCTTTATTAAGTTTAACGGTTAGTGTAAGGACATTTTGGTCCATTTCGTATTATCCTTGTTACCAAACACAAACCCTCTTCAAATAAATAACTCCTCACATGTGACACTTTAAACAAACATACCTTTTCTCTATCTATCTATCTATCTATCTATCTCTCTCTCTCTCTCTCTCTCTCTCTCTCCACACCACAACCACCATAGTACCCTTTTCTTTCAAGACTATTGGGCACCACCACCGCCCCTCTTCTCTCCTCAAGACCGCCGACCACCTTTCAAGACCATTGGCCACTATCATCGCGTGAAAAAACCATCATTGCCCCTTCTTCACTCCTCAAGACCGGCGACCACCGGTCACCACCATCACGTGACAACACCATCACCGCCGTTTACTCTCCTCAAGACCGCTGGCCATCTCCCCGTTTACTCTCCTCAAGACCGCTGGCCATCTCCCCGTTTACTCTCCTCAAGACCATCGGCACCACCCATTCTTCTCTCTTGAAGACCGCTGGCTACCACCACCTTCTCTCTGCTAGATCGTCGTCACCGGATGTCACCACCACCATAATCTTCTCCTGCTCCGCATTCTTTCTCTAGATCCATGGTCACCGCCTTCTCATCACAGTGTGGATAACAATGCTTTTGGTCTAATCGGGGCTTCTATTGGCCAAAATTGAAGTTTAAGGATCTAAACAAAAATCCTAAATATGGGTCGGCGGCTATGGATTAATAAACGAAGGGACTGAAGGTATCTGGGTATGAAGTTCTCTGTATGAATCAAAGGTATGTTTATGAAGCTTCGTGTATGATCTAAGCAAAAACCTTAAATCTATAGCCATAGCCATTGGAGATTGAGATGAAGATGGTTAAGTGTGTGTGTGTGTGTGTGTTTGTGTTTGGGAATATAAAAAGGTTAGGGTTTTTCAATAAAATGAAAAAAAAAGTCTACAAAATCAAAATCAATTGTTTGATTAAGACGAACCTGATTAGGTTGTTTGATTATATTGTGTTTGTATGATCTCTTGGTTCACTTATATGATATTTTGATATGTTGAAAGGTTTTGAATTGATGCTAATTATCAGATTGTTTTTTATCATCCAATGTTTCATGTGAGTTTTTTCAATCTTCTAATATTTGAAGGGGTATAGAGAGAAAAAGAGAGAGAGAGAGAGAGAGAGAGTGTGTGTGTGTGTGTGTTTTGAAAGGAGAGAGATATATTAGAGGTTGTGCAGTGATGATGGTTATCCAGCGGCCGGCAATGGTTTGACGAGTGCAGAGTGCAAGTGTGGAGAGATCTAGGGGGGCTTTTCTAATTTTGTTAGAGTGAGTGTGGGTTGTATATGGTGGACTTTTTGTTTTTAATTGTTGAAATATAAAAATATCTGTTTGGTAACATGGATATCGGTCAAAATGACTAAAATACCCTCATGTGCAAAGGCACATGAGGGCTTTTAACGGCAAAACTTAATGGTAGTTAATGTAAAGGACCGAAACTGAAACAAAGTGACAACCACATGGACTATTTTTTGTAACGTTTTTTGTAATTTTTAAAGTTAAAAGACTAAAAGTGAAACTCAATGACAACCACATGGACCATTTTTTGTAATTAACTCTTTTAAAAATGGTAACCTTGATTTATGTATAAAAAGTTGAAAATTAATTAAAAGGTAAATATGCAAATTATAGAAAGTTAATTATGATAACACAAGTTATGATTGTTATTTTTAAAAATTAAAACTACCTTTTTTATTCTTAACTTTAGCCCTAAAAGATGTGTTAAGCATTCTCCTAAAAAAATACAAATATTTAAGGTACTTCAAAAGCATAGGATCACAACATCAAGCTCTCCAATCAATACTACCTTCGTTTTCATCCTACCGCTTATCTAAAAAAAAGAAGACAATGCATGCAATGAAGAAAGCAAATTACCGAGCGATTTGGGAGGAGAATCGCTAAAGACCAGATCATTTGTAACACTAGGTAACCCACAATAGATATACTAGCATAGTACCCGCGCAATGCTGCGACGACGAATAGTTTTTGTTCCGTAACATGTCATTTTCAAGAATGTAATAATATGTTATTTGGGCAATTCGATGTCACAAAAACGTTTTATTAAGCAATATGTCCGTTTTTTAAAATTTTTTTTTATTTGTATCAACTATTTTATTAATTTTAAAAATAAACTCAAAAAGACATTACATTATGAAAAAATTCATATTTCTGAAATAGGAAGAGGGGAGTTAATAAGATTTTGGAAATTGTGTTGATGTGGATAAATAATTGTGTTTGTGTAAGAGTATATTTTAAATAACTAAAAAGTTAAAGTAAATTAGGTGAGAGAGTGGTATGGTTAAAGATTGAGTGAATGGGATTAATTTAGATAGTTAGAAAGACCAAGATTTTGTCTTGATTGAATTTTAAGAACTCTTAAAGTTAAAGATGAGAGAGAATGTTAAATGGTTTATATAGTAGTATAGATAAGCAGACCGAGAAAATTAGATCCATAGGTTTCTTAATACCTAACACCGAACCCCATCTGAATGCGTTGTTTGGATCATGCCATATTTATAACTCCGGGTACATTATAAAATACAAACATATCCCCTACTATGACAAAAACCTCCATCTTATTCCAAAACCGGTCTCATAATAAATGGATACCAAGCTCGTGTGCGAAAACTTGAAAAGATAGTGATTTCAGTGTTAAGATCCTCTTATGTTTATCAAACATAATTTATTATGTATTTAAGTTCTCTCACACAAAAAAAAGTGCTACCTATAAAAAGATCATTCTTGACCTAAAATTTTAATTCACCCTTTCATGCAATTATGCAAACAATATTTTAGAAAAATAAATAAATATTAACATGGAATGCATAAAGTTTAGTGGTTAAAATCATATTTTACCCTTTTATTTATTTGTATTTCTGTGTGTTAGACAGTCATTCATGATCTATATGTCAAGGGTAGAAATGTCTTAACAGGTTTTAGACAATCATTACTATCTACACTTGAATATTTTCTTATAAAATAGTCATATATTGCCATCTACCATAAATTCAATTAGTATTACATGCATCCAAGTGTGGCTCACCTTCCTCCAATATTTATACACACCAACATCTCAAGAAAACCATACACACCATTCATTCCTTCATTCATTCATATTCACTCACTCACTCACACACACTCACTCTCTCTCTCTCACACACACACACATAGTTAAGGAGATAAGGTGTGTAGAGAGAGAAAGCTAGAGATAGCAGATCAATGGCAGGAAGTGGTGTGTTTGAAGAGATAATAGAAGGAGATGTATTCAAATACTACACAGATGGTGAATGGAAGAAATCTGCTTCTGGCAAATCTGTTGCTATTATCAACCCAACAACCAGAACTACTCAATACAAAGTTCAAGGTGCAATCTTAGCCTTGGTTATGCTCCAAAACATCAAATATCAAAGTGATTTACTAATAACATGCTTATATTCTTATGATCTTAACTTACTTTTGTAAACTGTAACTGAATTGTTGTCACAACTAAAATATTGAAGTCTTGAATTAACATGTTTGATTCGTCGATCGGTAAGTGAAAAGATCTTTCTTAATTTGTGACGTAAATATAACGATCGGACCCTTTAAGTTATGATTTAATCGAATTAGAATCAAATTTTATACAATCCATAGTTGACGAATGTAGAGGTTTTAAGAAAAACAGTCTCGCTACTCTCGAGTAGAGGTATGACTGTTTATATCGTATATTTGAACAGAGATATTTATGAAATTGGTTATTTTAGAGAAATTAGAAATTTGACACTTGGTTGGCTGCAGAGCAATGGTATATCTTGATTTTCTAATCCAAAACTTTTATCATATTTGTACTTTATGCAGCTGAGGTTGCACCTTGGTATCTTTGATACCCTTTGGTCCACATTATCTGATCAGATCAGACACTTTCAAAAGCACCCCATACACTTTCAGAATTTACAATCAACTACTGATATTTGATTCTTGTTACCAAAAAAAATGTCATTTTAATTTTTACACAATGGACAAATTGCACAAAAATATAACAAACTATGTCAATATTGTCATTGTATGCAACTAACTTTATATTGTACCTAAAAATACAAAAAACTTACAAATTTGGTTCATTGTATGCAAGTTACCTGTGACAATAAGTACCTAAAAATACAACTTTCAAATTTTGTTCATTGTATACAATCGATAACCGGTAACCTGGTAAACAAGTTACCAATTGTATACAATGAACAAAATTTGTAAGTTGTATATATTTTTAAATACAAAATAAAGTTAATTGCATACAATTGCAATATTGACAAAGTTTTTTGTATTTTCGCGCATTTTGCCCTTTTACAATTTGTTTTGAACAAACTATTTCTGTTAGATAACATTTTGTTGATATTAAGATGCCAATGATTTTGTTTATTAGCATGTACACAAGAAGAGGTGAATATATTTTTAAGTACAAAATAAAGTTAATTACATACAATGACAATATTGACAAAGTTTTTTATATTTTCGCTCATTTTTCCCTTCTACAATTTGTTCTGAACAAACTATTTCTTTTAGATGACATTTTATTGATATTAAGATGCCAATGATTTTGTTTATTAGCATGTACACAAGAAGAGGTGAACAAGGTGATTGAAGCATCAAAAATTGCTCAAAAGCAATGGGCGAAAACACCGCTTTGGAAACGAGCAGAGCTTCTTCACAAGGCGGCTGCTATTCTTAAGGAGCACAAGGCTCCCATTGCCGAGTGCCTAGTTAAAGAGATTGCGAAACCTGCTAAGGATTCGGTCACAGAGGTACAACTTATTGACCCAATGTTGACTTGCATTGGCAAAGGATATCATCTCTGATCTGATATCATATAATTTTGAAATTCCAAACACATGCATTGTCCAATTTGAACTCTTTGGCTACAAAGAGAACTAAATATACCAAGTAGCAGTTGTTTGCTTAAAGTAGCAAGATATGTTACATCTGCAAATTATAACAAAGAACTTCGAAAATTATTATAAATCCTTATCGTCTGTAAAATAAAATGGAAGTATGTCGCTATGATCACCGGCGAACAAAGAAATTTTTTCGCTGATGTCATAAAATAATAACCAAAATATAATAATTAGAAAAGCAAAATCTTAAGCATACTGCAAGCATGTTGCTATATTTGATAATCTTCAAAAGTGTGTTAATATATGATTGTCTTGTTATGTTAAGCAGTTAACCCTCCTAGAAACCATAACAACCTAAGGGAGAAGTGGTCACTTTGAGAGTGATAATGCAATAATGACTTGTACATCATGTACTTAAAGTTGTACATTGTGGATATAGGTTGTTCGATCAGGGGATCTCATATCATATTGTGCTGAGGAAGGTGTTAGGATTCTAGGAGAAGGCAAGTTCTTGGTTTCTGATAGTTTTCCAGGCAATGAGAGGACTAAATACTGTCTTACCTCAAAGGTACACCACATTTTGCCCTCAAAGTTTTCATCTTTTCATTAATAACATCAAAAAGATTTATGGGTTTGATAGAAAATATGATTTTGGATTCGGGTTTTAAGCGGTTAGTTAAACGATGACAGATTCCGCTAGGAGTTGTCTTGGCCATACCTCCCTTCAACTATCCCGTTAACCTCGCTGTCTCTAAAATTGGTCCTGCACTTATTGCTGGAAACTCTCTAGTCCTCAAGCCTCCAACTCAGGTGCTTATTACATTCTTGTATTTGAGGGAATGATCAGTACTGTTAGCAGCACCTAGGTTGGGTGCTGCTCATAAATATTTTAAAAAGTATAAACATTTGTGTGACAGCAACAAACTTAGATGCTGTTAGCAGGGCAAATCATTTTCCTTTTTTTGGTTTTCTGAAGGCTTATTTTGAATGTGTATTTCAGGGTGCAGTGGCTTGCCTTCATATGGTGCAATGCTTTAACTTGGCAGGCTTTCCCAAAGGCCTAATCAGCTGTGTGACTGGAAAAGGATCAGAGATTGGAGATTTCCTAACTATGCATCCTGGAGTTAACTGTATCAGGTACTACTTCGCGTTTTATATCAAGAACAAAAAATAAGAAACGAGAAAATCACATTGCTGCCTATCTTATGATCTTTTTAAATGAGTGCATGTTTTGATAGAAAATCTTTGTTCAATCGCTGTTCGAAGTTGTCGGGTTATTTTATTTTCATCTTTTGTTTTGTCGATTTCTTTCTAGCTTCACGGGTGGTGACACTGGAATCGCAATCTCGAAGAAAGCTGGCATGGTACCTCTTCAGATGGAACTTGGAGGAAAAGACGCTTGTATCGTGCTTGAGGATGCCGATTTAGATTTGGTTGCTGCAAATATCATCAAAGGAGGTTTTTCTTACAGGTAATTTAAACTAGAAAAATCTAATTTAGCGATTATTCGTAGACCGTCAAAACAAGCTGGCTTGGATCGAGTAGTAGATAACGGAAGATTTTGGATTACTTTGAACCGTTTTATTACATACAACTACGTTGACCCGTTTCTTTTTTAGCTAATCTTTTGTTTCAATTTTTTTTTCAAGATGGTATTAGCTAATACAACCTGTATGCAGTGGGCAGAGATGCACTGCAGTTAAGGTGGTTTTGGTGATGGAATCGGTTGCGGATGTGCTAGTCGAGAAAGTCAACGCCAAGGTGGCGAAACTAAAGGTGGGTCCACCGGAGGATGACTGTGACATCACCCCAGTTGTATCAGAGTCATCAGCTAATTTCATTGAGGGGTTGGCTAAAGATGCAAAGACGAAAGGGGCGACCTTTTGCCAGGAGTATAAGCGAGAAGGAAACCTCATTTGGCCATTGCTACTCGATAATGTTCGACCAGACATGAGAATCGCATGGGAAGAGCCATTTGGGCCCATCGTGCCCGTTATTAGGATCAACTCCATCGAAGAAGGGATCCACCATTGCAATGCTAGCAATTTCGGTCTTCAGGTATACTCGTAAAATACAAGTCCTTAAATGCATGTCTTATTCTAAACTCAACCCGACCCGTTTGAAGTCATGTATAAAAGACTCATATAGTACAAATCCGTTATAACATCCCTCTAAACGACTCTACATCAGTAACGTCGTGCGTTAAGGGACTACAAGTCCTTTATGCATGTCTTATTACCAGATCTAACACATGAACAAACTATTGGTTCAATCATAGGGATGTGTCTTCACCAAGGATATCAACAAAGCGATTTTAATAAGCGACGCAATGGAGACAGGAACGGTCCAGATTAACTCTGCTCCTGCTCGTGGCCCTGATCATTTCCCCTTTCAGGTAAACGTTTATAGCTGTTACAAAACTTATCTTAGTTCCGCAATCTATCATTGACGATATATTGATTTGGATATCGATAAATGATCAGGGTTTGAAGGATAGCGGTATTGGATCGCAAGGAATCACGAATAGTATTAATATGATGACGAAAATCAAGAGCACAGTGATCAACTTACCAACCCCAACTTACACCATGGGCTAGCACCAGTATTATCAAATGTGTGTCATGAAGTGAATAAGAAAAGGACTACTACTCTACTAGTATTGAGGCCTGTTTGTTTTTAAAGTTAAACAATGTTTGCTGTTACAAATAATGGTGAATATAGTTCATGAATCGATATCGTGTACTTTCTCAGTAGATACAAATGATCTCTTAAGACGACGAGTCTTGTTTCTTGTTGTGATCATTACGCCTTCCGAATGCATAGTTCAGCAACCGAGTTATTAGTTTAATCAGCTTATCAACTTTAAGGTTTCAGGATTGATTTCGTTCGGGTTTTAGTGTATTTAAGCTGTAATAGGTGCAGTCTTGACACTGACTAGAAAGGATCACGACTAGCACCACGTATTTTTTGTTAGCTACTGAATTTTGGGTCATTTCCTCGTGACCACGACAAGGCAAGTTGGGAATACAAGACACCCATCACGGGTTTGGCATTTGTTGACTAGATTCGAGCTCAAAACATAAACAATATGTAAGGAATCGGATCACCACCTTGTAATGATCGAACTTAAAACCTTAACAAGAACCCGTTAGAAGATGCGGATAACAGAAACATGATAAACACGACACTAAGATATAATGTGGTTTGGTTGTCAGAGCTACGACCTACGTCTACAGGCAGGAATCAGAGACTTCTTTATTATGATTAAAGTGTTTATATAGATGTCACCGCCAAAGGTGCATAGGTTGAATGAAACCTAGCTACGATACCCGTTCACAGGTTCCTATTAAACGGTGTCTTTGTCATCTTTCCCAAAAGACAAGATTTACATTCATCATTCGATGTTTGCTCGAATGATTCTAAAATCCTATCTGCTTGGAGTTTGGCAATGCGTTTCTTGTTAATGTGACCAAGACGATAGTGCCACAGATTCAACTTATCCATACCATTTTTGGATTGAGTCGATTCAACTTATCCATACCATTTTTGGATTGAGTCGATTCAACATTATGAATTAAACTTTGACTGTCATTAACATTTTTACTTGTTTCATAAATACCACGACAGTGCCACATATACGACTTATCTGAACCATTTACAAACTAGAAATCTTGAACTAATTAAATGATAAATGCGGCTATATCTACAACCGATTTTTGAACTTCAAATTCAATACACAAAAGTCCGCCATATCTCATGCAAATCCATATTTTGAATTGCACCAAGCCGTCATCCACGCAAGCAACATTACCACGCACATTTAATTATCTAATAATTAAAACCGGCATTTTTGGTTACGTTGAGCTTCCTATTTAATTAGATTCTAGTTCCAATCATACCGCTAATTTCAATCACACCTAACACAATATATTTCTATCAGCGAAATCGTTAAATCTTTATGCTCTCTGTTACACAATATTCTAGATCCAAACCATTGGTACCTTGTGTTCGTCCATTGGCTTCCGTTCAGGTATCATAAACTCTAGCTAATTCTCCAAACTACACTAGAAACGTCAATTAGTAAGAACGGACTAGAGAGATAACCTTCATAACCGGGGGGAAACCGAATCAATAGAAGCATTGTACATAGGATCGGCTAACCATAGTTTAGCAAGAAACTGATAAGACGGTGTGAGCCTGTGAACTTCTTCCATAATCCAGATGTTAGTTTCAGCTTTACAGGGATGAATAACGGTGTCTAACGGTTCATTCTTGATGGCTGCATCACTTCTCATTCGATCCCATTCTTTTATGCGAATGTTGGTCAGGTAATGGAACGGTTGCTGGTACACTTGTTTCATCGATTTTGCTAAACTACTCCATGAGGTGAATGATATGACTGACCCACGCTGAGCTGGAACCGGGATCTGCTTCATGTATTCTTGATACATTTTTGCACTTTTCATCAATAATTCTGCATCCATAAATCAACTCAAGAAACATGAACTTCAATCGCTACAATGCTTGATATCCAAATATCTCCAGATATGAGAGATGAAATGATTTGCTATAACTGCTATATGATGACATCAGCTGCAATTTTTACCCTTGGAGTAAATGAAACTTACCACTACCAAAAAGGGAATATGTTACCTTCAGTTACTACTTTTTTGGTAGGATTGACAACTGTAATTTCTATTTTTGGTCGTTTGGAACCAGCAAGATTTTCGGTTGCGTTGGATGGAGAAGGCTCGTCATCATCGTCGGATGATATATCCAAAGGTTGTAATGGCATGGTCCTCTTCATAGCAAATCACGTACAATCTGGAGAAAAAAAATAATAAAGTACAAAAGTTTGCAAGGGACATATTAGTAATTCTACCAAGATTGTTAGAAATTAGAATTTTGGTTGTCTCAAAGTCAAGAGTACCCATATTAATATATTTCATACGATTAAGAAGAACATACCACCCCCCCTAACCACTAGAGAACTTAATAAGAAAAATATAAATTACAACCCTAGTAAAGTTTAGCATCAGCAAGAACAATATTGCAGCATGTTAACTGGGCTCTTGGTTCTACATAGAGGTGGCAAAATGGACGGGTTGGGTTATGGGTCATTTAGATACGGACCGACGCTAATATATGTCACGTTCTTTTCTATTATATTAGTATTAATATTAATTCATATTAGATTAGTCTTAGTTAGTGATCCCGGCTCGGGTCATTTCAAAATTTATTACTTGTCCAAATCGTCCATTATTCTACCTCTAATGGCATTGTATAAAAACAAACAAGCATGAATTGTGCTTATCTACGAATTTTGTCAAGCATCAATCACATGGATTTTACTCTAAAATTCTTAAATACTTCATTATTAATAACAAAATTTTATTCAATTACATGTCAACTGATACTTGTTTAGGGATGTGAGTATATGACACAAATACTACTACCACATATGCATACACACACACCCCAACATATTCATATATAAATACAAAAGGAAAAGAAATAACAGAGGTGAAGTTTGGTAGCATCACCATTTTAGACAACCCTATAAATGCAACAGTTAAAACTTCAAAACTATTAACAATCCTTCAACATACACACCAAATAAAGCGGTAGTCTTTAATACCTATTTTCAGTAAAAATTTCATGCACCTATCTTCATCTAACCAACAAATCAAAACAGGATAAACTGCTTGACCAGAAACACAGATGTGTGCACACACATCAGAGATTAAAAAACAACATAAGCATAAAAGTTAAACAATCTTGTATTCTTGTCCACCAGAAACTATGAAAAATACGGGCAATTTTGGGGTGTCAAAAGAGGCAAATGTATTTACAATGCCATCATAAATGACACCCCAAGAGATTAGAATCAGAATTCTTCCAGCAATTATAAGAATAACTAGAAGGTAATCAAAACCTCCATTCAAACACCAAAACATAAGCAAAATACCTTCATATCCAGATTAGAGTAATATTGTTTACTACTAAAAATATTACTTGAATTCCAAAATCAGTTAGGTTGTAGATTGGGTAGTTAGAGTGGTTTGTCAAGCATAGGTCAAACAGTCAATAACTAGCAAAAGGTAGCACCACTCAAATAAAGACCTCGGATGGTGGTTCAAGTGTGACTTTCAAGTCTCAGCTACTCAACTGTTTGCAATCTGCGCAGAAAACCTAGGGTGTTGGAGCTATATATAAGGCCAAATCAGCAAGTTGATTGTCTTGGGGTAGTGGCTTGTGTGATTATATGCATATAATTATAAAAAAAAGTATCAGCTCATTAAACTTGTATGCCAAAAATGAATAGATTTTGAACATCAATTTCCCACACCATTATGCAACAAATTGAGTGTTCTATAAAAGTAACCAATTTGCACTACACATTTCTGGTTGAGATTCTAAAAATGCAAGACAAAGTTGAGAATCTTCTCAACTTTATTTAACTTCTTATTTTGGAGAACACAGGGAGTAATATACTAATAGAACACGGGGAGTAATATACTAATATAGTGTTTTTTTCATAGCACTTTCATGCATGAGTAGATCTCAAATCATGACCAGGTAAGCAAATAATGGGGATTTCAAGTATAGGCAACAATCTTAAGACCTCAAACCCATGAGTAAACACTAAGAGGGTGTTTGGTTCGCAGATTTTTTTCATGAAATTTGCATTCTATCAAAGGATCTGCATTTTGCAGGACTCTAAATCCTATCTAGTGTTTGCATTTTGCATGTCTCATTCCAAGTCCGCAGGAAAAGATGTGGCCTGAAGTCCGCAAAGATTGAAGTGATAATTTAGCACTTGTAAAATAAGTGAAAATAAAATCTACAAAACACTTATGTCTAATCCTGTGTAACTGCCCCCGCAAACATTTCTTAAAAATAAGTATCTATCTAGAAAAACAAAACAAGCCCTAACTTTTAAGAGCTCAATAGTTTGAAGTGGTGCTAGGAGATATGAGCTCAGAATCAAAGCTCATTACGTTACAACTTGAACTAATTATGCTCCAATTCCGTTCCCAAGCCACGAAATCAAACTCCCCAAACATAAATTCAAGCCATTGCATCTCGCTACGTAATAAGTGTGAAAAAAAAGAAACTTAACTGCACAAAATAAATGAAAAGATCATAATGCGTATTCAAATTTCCACTAGAAAACCCTAAATTACTCCTTCCCTTTTAAAGTTACAACCCAGCATGCAATCAAATAGATGATAACACAATGTCCTCGAGCTTAAATGTGCATAAGTAAGTGTAAATTCTCAAGAAAAACCATAATCAAAACTAAAATAACATGAAACTAGGTATAATTAGGTGAAACTTGCGTCTCCATCATCAACAAAACCAGAAAGTTAGGTAAATGAAGAAACTAAAAAGGGGGAGAGATTAAGGTTTTTACACATTTGACTTACAGCGAAACCCTTCGTGAAAATTTTTGAGAGGTTTCTCACTCTAACTTTCAGTACCGTTACATGCAATTTCTAGAGAGAGAAAGGGCAAACTTAAATGGTGACCCGATCAAACGTCCCTGGTCCATTACAAGATTCGTATCATCAATACTACTATCTATATCTATATACTACTATATAAACCATACACAATCTCTCTCCTCCTAATCTTAAAATCTCTTAAAATTCAATTAACAATACATCCATACCCTTCTTTTTATCTAAATTAATCTCACCCACTTAATTTTTAACCATTTCTCTTTCCTAATTTACTTAAACTTTTTATTTATTTAAAATATAATCTCCCACTAACACACTCTTTTAACATAAATACAATTATCCACCCACATCAATATAATTTCTAAAATCTTATTAACTTCTCTATTCTCATTTCATAAACATAAATCTTTTTTATTATTTTAATATTTTTTAAAAGTAATAAAATAGTTGATATAAATATAAGAAAATTTGAAAAAAACTAACATGTTGCTTAAAACTTTTCGTGAAATTGAATTACATAAATAACATATCATTACATTGTTGAAAAAGATATGTTACAAAACAAAAACTATTTACCGTCGCAGCATTGCGCGGACACGATGCTAGTCGTATGTGTAATTGTGTAAGAGTGTATCCGCAGTTGCACAATGGCGACCCGCACCGGACTTTAACCCGACTTGAAAAAGAAACGAATACTTCGAAGGTGATTTCCTTCGGGTCGGGTCATTTAATAATAAATGATTCCGGATTTTTATTTAACTATTTATTTAGCTTTCTAGAGTATACCGAGTACAGGTGATCCCTGCTACAGTACTACCCGTCCTTTACGTTGTGTTAATGTGTTCCCTAGATATATCAATATAGGGGAGGGTTTAAACGATAACTGTTTTTTGTACGAGAACTGCGAGAACCAATCTTGGCCGTTTATTTTGGATAATCAATATATACTAGCAAGGTACCCGTGCAATGCTGCGACAGTAAATAATTTCTATTTTACATCATGTTGCTTTTAAAAATGTAATAATATGTTATTTACGCAATTCAATATCACGAAAAAGTATCGTACAATGTCAAGATTTTTTTTTCTATTTGTATCAACTATTAATTTTAAAAATAAATTCTAAAAGACATTAAAATAAAAAAAAGATTTATATTTATGAAATAAGGAGGGAGAAGTTAATAAGTTGATGTGGGTGGATAATTGTGTTTGTGTGAGAGGGTGTTTTAGTGTTAAAGAGATATTTTAAATAGATAAAAAGTTAAAGTAAATTATGAGAGAAAATGAAATGGTTAAGAAGAGGTATTTTAAAAGTTAAAATAAATTAGGAGAGATGATGAAATGATTAAGAAGGCGTATTTTAGTACATTCAAATTACTTAAAATTAAGAATTTATAAGGTTATAAATGTATTATAACGGAGTAAGATATATATATATATATATATATATATCTTACTCCTATATAATGCATTTATCATCTAAAAAACTCTTAATTTTAAAAAGAGTAAAGTTACTAAAATACCCCTCCTTTATACCTCTCCTTTACCCCTTCTTTAAGTCCACAATTAATAAATTTACTCTTCTTAAAATTAAGTGTTTTTTAGGTGGTAAATGCATTATATAGGAGTAAGATAATCAGCAACTTCATGATTTAGCCATACGACAAAACTCTTCCAACAAATTGAAAGACAAATAACTCAGAGTTAGCAATTTAATTATTAATTTCAAAGTGGCTCTCGCAAAGAATCTTTACAAACTCATATTATCTTCATCTCGCAAAGAATCTTCACAAACTCATATTAGCTCTTTGTGATTATTCTGCACAAAACTCATCACAACCTCCTCTTTATTTGCTGTCGTCGCATTGCGCGGGTACCCCACTAGTATATATATATATATATATAGCAAAAGTTCAAACGAGAATTGTTTTTCGTACTAGAAACGCGAGAACCAATCTTAGCCATCAAATTCCCCATCCTTCAATTGAATTGTCCACCCATGAATTTCTTACATGCACCCTATATATATATATATATACACACACACACACTAGCAAGGTACCCGCGCAATGCTGCGACGGCAAGTAATTTCTATTTTACATCATGTTGCTTTTAAAAATGTAATAATATGTTATTCGCTCAATTCAATGTCACAAAAAAAGTATTGTACAATATCAGTTTTTTTATTTGCATCAACTATTTTATTAATTTTAAAAATAAATTCTAAAAAACATTAAAATAAGAAAATATTTATATTTATGAGATAAGAAGAGAGAAGTTAATAAAATTTTAAAAATTATATTTATGTGGGTGGATAATGTGTTTGAGTGATGAACAAAACTTTTATTATTTTTAACAACCAGAAACAAATCAAAATTTTATTATTTTTAATAAAGATTAACAAACCATAAACAACAAAAAACAACCATCTTTTTATTGAACAATATAAATGTTTAATGGTGAACAAAACCGTATATACACTTACAAAAAAACCTTTAAAATTCACCATTGAACATAAATTATATTTTCATCACAACACAAATGTAATCTAAAAATAATCTATAATACAACTACTACATTCGATTACAATAGTTATACAAAATATATATATATATATATATATTACTATATAAACCATTTAACATTCTCTCTCCTTTTAAATTTTAAGACTTCTTAAAATTCAATCAATATAAAATCATCATGACCCTTCATTTAATCTAAATTAATCTCATCCACTCAATCTTTAACTATTTATTCTCTCATAATTTACTTTAACTTTTTATTCAAAATATATTCTCTCATACTAACACAATTATCCATCCACATTAACATAATTTTAAAATCTTATTAACTCTTCTCTTTATTTCAGCAATATAAATTTTTTTTCTTATTCTATTGTCTTTTAGAATTTATTTTTAAAATTAATAAAATAATTAGATGTAAATAAAAAAAATTGAAAAAAAACGGGCATGTTGTAGAAAACTTTTTCGTGACATTGAATCGTGCGAATAACATATCATTACATTCTTGAAAGCGTATTGTAAACCAAGAACTATTTGCCGCCGCAGCATTGCGCGGGTATGATGCTAGTATATATATATATCCTAATTGATACAAATGGGTCATTCGATCTCCATTCCTTACCCCCTTTATATCCTTCCCAAAGCTTCATTTGGTTTACAATTGTAACGTCCCAGATTTTTTTTACAATACTTCGTTTATAAATAGATATAAATTTAGTAATTGTGTGACAGATGTTAACCAAAATAACTACACAACATCCCTTAAATTACATTCCTCATAATTGTTTGTCACTGAAACTGTTAGTATTAAAACTGGATCATTAAAGCTGTGGAAGCATGGGTAATGAGCTATCAACGTCGAATTGGAGCCCTGTTGTGGTCATCCCCTAAAAAGAGTTAAAACAACAACTGTAAGCCCAAGGCTTAGCGAGTATACTACTTACAAACCAAACAGTTCAGATGATAGCTCATAACTTATACCCACTACCGATAGTCTCGTCATACCCGTCTACGAGGACGGTCTCATCTCACCCGTTGTCATCACAACGGTCTAACATACCTGACACCGAAGTGTTGGTCTCGTACCCGGCACCAAAGTGTACGGTCTACTCATACCTGTCACCGCAGTGAACGGTTTAGTCATACCCGTTACCGAAGTAAACGGTCTACTCGTACCCGTTACCGAAGTAAGCAGGCTACTCGTACCCGCTACTGAAGTAAGCGGTCTAATCATGTTTCTTTCATAACGCATAGCTATTCACGTATTTATATGCATGCATTCGCACTCGTGGTCTATTTAGTACGTAAGTGAGAAAACTCACTTGTTAGCAGTTCTCGTTACTCAATAAGAACTGTATGACTTTACTTGTGGTTACCCTTCAATTAACTGACACCTGATCCAAGTCCAATAGGGTCAATCCTGTACTAGTCTTTTGCTTACTGACTTACACGACTCCCCATACGTCGGATGGGTATATAAATCGCATGGGCCATATACATCTATGTGAAAGTCACATGAACAAGTATACATACCTAGGTGACTGTCACATGGACTATATATATGCCTAGGTGACTGTCACATTAACTAAATATATTTTCCTAGGTGATTGTCACATGAACTAAATATATAGATATATATATATATATATACATATCCTAGTGTGGTACCCGCGCAATGCAGCGGCGACGAATATAAAGGAGGTTGTGATGAGTTTTGTGCAGAATAATCACAAACAGCTAATATGATTTTGTGAAGATTCTTTGCGAGATGAAGATAATATGAGTTTGTGAAGATTCTTTGTGAGAGCCACTTAGAAATTAAGAATTAAATTGCTAACTCTGAGTTATTTGTGTTTCAGTTTGTTGGAAGAGTTTTGTCGCATGGCTGAATCATGAAGTTGCTGATTATATATATGTATGTATATGTGTGTGTAATGTTTCATAGTTCCAATTATTATGTAATTGAGTTAGAATGCAATGTTTATAAATTTTAACTCTTTGACTCTTTCATTTGTTTGGTGTTTATGAAATCTCTTGAACTTGATTTATTGAAAACAGGAATTTAGGTGATCTCATGAATCAAAAGTTAATATTAAAAATATATGGTTAGAAATAATTCAGTTATAAGTATTGGTTTAAATTCATTAATTGTCGGTTATGTTTTCAATATTTATTTGTTTAAATTCATTAATTGTGGACTTAAAGGAGAGATATAAAGGAGGGGTATTTTAGTAAATTTACTCTTCTTGAAATTAAGAGTTTTTGAGGTGGTAGATGCATTATATAGAAGTAAGATATATATATATATATATATATGACTAGGTGACTGTCACATGGACTAAATATATTTGTCTAGGTGACAGTCACATGGACTAAATATATATGTCTAGGTGGCTGTCATATGGACTAAGTATATTTGCTTGGGTGACTATCACATGTACTAAATACATATGCCTAGGTGGCTAGGTGACTGTCATATGGACTAAATATATTTGCCTAGGTGACTATCACATTTACTAAATATATATCCATGTGACTGTCGCATGGCTACAAGCCTTCCCTATCAGTTCATTGCTTTGAAAAACACATATTCCATAGCCAATATCAAGCTTTCTCAAAACTCAATCAAATTAACTCATTCTTGTTGCAAATCATTTCTCCACTTATATAAATCTTTCTTTTTAATACAGACTTGTATTTCATCAAATATTAAGTGCTATTGCTTAAATCTTTTTTCTGGTTTCTCTCATACATTCTAAAACCCAAAAACCCATATTTCAAACATCCATTCATCATCTTAACTTACTAAGATTTGATGTGTACATGATCCTAATGAAGTGAGGAACATTACCTTATGATTTCCTTGCTATTCCTTGAATGCAAAAATGGTGATTCTATCTTCCCTTCTCTATTTCTTCCTAGAGAGAACACACCCACACACTAGCACTCTATCTCTCCAATAGAACAGTGATTTGATTGTTAGTGTTGGAGGTTGTACCCTAAATTCTTATTTATATTCATATGCATACAACTTGTGGGGCCTAAGCCCAAATCACATTCTCAAGCCCAAATTCCACCACTAAACTCTTATTAGTTTAAACATATAACCCAAACAACTTTAATAAATTTCTCACTTATCACTATATGTATATATAAAACTAAAGTCACAATAAATATTCCAATAAAATATTTTTTATTAAATTCAAAAATTCGGGTATTACAACAATTTTTATTTGTATTAGAAGATATGTAAAAAGAATACATTAAAATTACTTAATTAAGTAATAAGTTAATTTATAAAACTAATTAGTTAAATATGAGTGAACTAATTGCAAAAAATGTTAAATATGATATTATATTATAAGATAATTATTCAAAAATTTATTAAGTAATAATAAATTATAATTACTATTTATAAAACTTTAGTAATTGTCGAGGATTATTTTCAAAATTAAACCTAATCAAAACCCTAAAAAACTCTAATCTCCTTCTTTTTTAACGCCGATTTAAAGAGACCACAGAATGGTTTTCTGGTTTGCTTATTATGTATGAAAATAAAAAGTCACACGCTGAATTCCATCAAGACGTCAAGATTGTAGTAGCCATTAGCAGAATTCAACGAGTGGTGTCTTGAGTGGACACCGCGAGCAACCTTAAGGCATTTATATGCAAGTTTACGTGGATATAAACAATATATTTTCAAAAAAGAAGCTTTAAAAAATTAATATGACAATTATTAATAACAAAGAGCATGGTCCGCGCTTCACAGCTAAATAAGCTAATAACTCTTATAAACATAAGACGATAACAATTTTTTGTATACTTTAACTCGTAAAAGCTTGATTAAATAAACAAAATTCAATCACCTAGCTTATGTCATTGTTGCCGGTATTGACATGCACTTTTTCTAACTTTTCTTACGAGGGTCTGTGTCTCGCATATACTTAAATCTAATTGGTGCAATTTGTAATTTGCAATTAATAATAAATATGGAATGTAATTTTAAATAATTAAAAAGTTATAAAGGTAATAATTAACAATATTAAAAAATTATAACTTTTCATTAGTTTTCTTTAAAAAACTTGTCACTTTAACATTTCTAGGGTTGATCAAAGAAAAATTTATACCATTTTGCTTAATTTAAAGTAAAATAATATATATAACTTTTTTCAAAATTTCAAAATTATTCATATTAAAACTTGAAAACATCAACCTTAAAAAATTGAAAATATGGATATATTAAAACTTGAAACATTAAGCTTAAAAAATTAAAATTATCACCTTATATCAGTTTTCAAAGTAAAATATTATTCATTTCATATTTTCAATTTTAGCCCTTAATAAAATTTTATTTTTCACCCTTATATTTATATATATTTAAATTTGATTTCATATTATCCCCTTATATCAATTTTTAAAGTAAAATACTATTCATTTCATATTTTCAATTTTAACCCTTTTTGTAAAATTTAATTTTTCACCCTTAGGTTTATATATATTTACATTTGATCTCATAACTTATATCAATTTTCAAAGTAAAATACTACTCATTTCATATTTTCAATTTTACCCTTAATAAAATTTCATTTTTCACCTTTAGGTTTATATATATTTACATTTGACTTCATATTATCCCCTTATATCAATTTTCAAAGTAAAATACTATTCATTTCATATTTTCAATTTTAACCCTTAATAAAATTTTATTTTCACCCTTAGGTTTATGTATATTTACATTTGATCTCATAACTTATATCAATTTTCAAAGTAAAATACTATTCATTTCATATTTTCTATTTTAACCTTTAATAAAATTCATTTTTCACCCTTAGGTTTATATATATTTACATTTGATCTTATAATATTATTTATTATTATTTACAAATCAAAAGGTATTTAGCTTAATGGTATCAAGTGCCTCTCCCTCTTTAAGGTTAAGAGTCAGGGCCGGTCCAATCTTTTTATGGGTCCAAGGCAAAACTTTAAAAAGGGGCCCTATAATAATACAAATTATAGCAAAAAAAAAAAAAACTAAGAATTGCCGGTCAATATAATAAACCTATGGCAACTAATTTACGCGTTTAAGAATTATAATGGTTAAAGAAATTTTAAAGGAGAGAGTTGTCATTGTTGTAGGGAGACAAGAATGGTCTTGAGCAAACTGTTGCTGTTTTAAATCTTGGTCGTGCTGAATATGGCTATAAATCCTACAAGTATTGTGTCAGACGATTATATCCATACACCTAAACCTAAGTACGCCAACCCTTTATATCTTGTTTTTGCTTTCATTCAATAAACATGGAAGAGTTCCTACAAAACACATATTACAGTAATTAAATCATTGTGAATCTTAAAAGCATGCACCTTAAAGCAACCTTGGTAGAATGTCTAGTCAACTAAATGAAAGTGTCTTGTATTTAAATCTTACACCATAATTGCTAAACATCCACTAGTTGAAGCTTTTTATTTGTGAATGTTAGTTATTATAATAAAGTCACTATTGATCTAGTAAGCAATACTATGTTAATATAACTACAACCTGGCGTGAGTTCTATTGGGTCTAGTAATGGGTATTAAAATTCAAACACAACCAAATTTTTTGCCGAGTACTAAGTTAACAAAGATAATTCATTAATCAAAGACAATACTATGTTAATTAAATTTACCTTCCTAGTACTAAAGTAGAATAACCTAAGATAATTCAGGATTCATTGACCCATTTAAACTTAATCGAAACCCTATAGCAAGGAATGAAAGAAACAACTACATTGCTATACTATAGAGAAGCAAAGATTTCTCAGACTAGTTAAATAAATAACAACAAATCAGATTACTAGAAACATAAAACATAAGTTCAGGGAACAAAGACTTACAAATTAGAACAACAATTGAAAAGTAATAGACTTACAATCTCGACATCTCGACTTGCGATTTCAGTTTGGGAACTACCGATTTCAATTTGGGAACTTCGATTTGGGATTCTGTGAGTGCAAAGTGCAATCGATTTCATCCTTTTAGATTTTCAGTTTTAGAGCTATGGTTGAATGAAGGTGCGAGTGAGAGCGAAATGGAGGCTGTAGACAATTCCAAAATCGACTGGGTCTAGGTAGGTGAAGCATGAAGAGGGAGAGGACAAAAATGGAAAAATCGAGACATCGAAGTATCAAACATTGGAGATTGGGTAGGGTGGATGGAAGACGGGAGTCGAGGCAGCGAGGCTGACGGTTCGTTTTAGTCGGTCTTCACCGTTGTAGTTTTCACGAATCATGATTTCTGAACCCCTTGAACTCTTGAAGCATGAAGGTGCCGTTTCCGTTTCCACACAGCTCAAAAATAAAAGCACCGGGCCTAGACTTCTTTATTTGGGCTCCTTAGTCCACTTTAACTTTTAACATTACCTAAGCCTACATATATATAGAGAGTATACTTTCAAAATGGGCCCCTTCATCCCATGGGCCCTGGGCGGTGGCCCTATTGCCCAGCCCATGGGCCGGCCTGTTAAGAGTTCAAGTCCTGTTATACACATTGATGTATATTAGACACAATGTGTTAATCATTTAAAAAATTTATTATTACAAACTTATTTGCTCAAATAAAACTACTATTTCTTTTAATTTTTATTTTTCACCCCTACTTAGCTTTTGCTTTTCACCCAACCCAAAGCTTATTTGACCTAGCTGTATTAAGGCCTATTAAGGTGTTCTCCCTCACTTAGAGGTTAAGGATTCAAGTTTTGTTATAGACATAGATACGAATTAAAAAGTTTGTGTTCATAAATTTTTTTTTATTATTTACAAACTTTTGCTTTTTAGTTTTTACCCCTTAACTTGACCATGTGTGTAAATTAATATGACAATTATTAATAACAAAGAGTATAGTTTACAACGGAATAAGCTAGTAACTCTTGTAGAAATAACCCAATAACAATTTTTTGTATACTTTAACTCATAAAAGCTTGATTAAAAAGTTATAAAGATAATAATAAATATGGAATTAATTAATATGGAATGTAATTTTAAATAATTAAAAAGTTATAAAGGTAACATTATTAAAAGGTTATAAATTAATTGAAAAAAATCATAAAGAATTAAAAAGAAAAACCAAAAATAATAAACTTGAGCAGATTCGAACTTGAGTTGCATACCAAAAAACATTAAGCGGGGGTTGATATCCAATTGGGCTACAGCTGCATAACGTTGTAGGCGTGAACGTCAACGGCCGAGTAGTAAGAAACGGAAACAAATTTGAATATTAGACCATTATCAAATCGGAAATCACGCTCCCAACGGTCATCCGATCTCCGTTCCGACGTTCCTTCCTACCCCCTTTGCGTCGCTTCTTCAAACACCAACACCAACATCGCCACCGCCGTCGTCACCACCACCACCGCCACCCGCCAGCAACCCTAAATTAACGTCAGGTGTTCCAACCATCATTAATGGAGGCGGAGACACAGTTAACGTTGTTGACAACCACCATCACGCATCCAGTTGAACTGTCTCTTCTTCCACTGTTCAGGTTCTTGTTTCCTACTAGCATTGCGTTTCTTTGTAAACCGTACCAGGGTTTTAACGTTTCTTTGTAAACCGATTTTGGTTTACATATTTCTAGGGCTTAGATTTCGGTCTTTGCAAAGGGTTCTTATAATATGATCCACCTTATAATATAAACAAGGTTTTGGTTCGTGTGTGTGTGTGTTTTCTTCTTGGTTGAGATATACAGTTGAAATTTTGATGCTTAAAAACCAGGTGCATTTTGTGTAGGTATCTTTTGATAATGTTTCGTGATGCACCTGTGGAGGTTTGATAATATGACTTGTTTCTGTTTTATGATCATTTATGTAGCTCTTTTTAGCAACTATATTCTCATTTCCATCTCTGGAGTTGTTGGTCACAGACTCACAGTGGAGTTTTATAGTTCATTGTTAGCTTAGATGAAGCATAACTAGCATATTGGGCAGTTTGAACTGTGTTTTGTAGAATGATATATTCTAGTCTGTTAAGAGTCCTTTCATACCAAGTAAGCTAACTCAATAGATTAAGCATGTTGAATTGTCTCTTGCTTTATTTTGTTGTAGTAAGTGTTGAGTTTACGGTTGAAATACAGTCGAAAACAAGGTTTTGGTTAGGGTGTGTTGTGTGTTTTCTTCTTGGTTGAGATATACAGTTGAATTTTGATGCTTGAAAATCTGATCTGTGCTCCATGTTACAGGACGCCCAAACTTTATATATTTGGATTAATGTTATATATTTGTTTTTATGATAACCATTAACTCAGTAAAAAAATTTCAGAGATAATGTTTAAGCTGAAGCGGTTATCTGATATTTTCTTGATTTAGCACTCGGGCTGTTTGTATCTTGCTTCTATATATGAACAAGTAGATTAATTTCTATTTTTTTCGGGCCTGTTGAGAGATAGTGTTTAAGACGAAGTTGTTAGCAGTAGCAGGGTAACAAGTTTAATAATATTTCAGTTTGAAGCTAACTTGATGAAATTCACTTGTTGATAATCAAGGTTTTTCCAAAAGTTTAATAACAATCACAAATCAATTGAATTGTTCTACTATGTATTAAGTTTGGTCCATATAAGAGTTCATGGTGACTCGTTAATATCACTTGTGGGACTTTTATATTTGACTGTTATTTGGCTTAAGAGATATAGCCTCTGCTCATTATTATGGAAATATTTTCTCAAAGGACTAAAGATTGTAATTCAATTACTTAAGATTATTCTTGTTTCATGTCAATGTTGAGTTTTTTTATTTATTCATTCTTAAATTTCTTTGTGTAGATCAGCTTGGTTGGCCAACTGCATCTTCTTTCTTCAGCGGTAACTATGTTGGCCGTACCATCCCCTTCTTTAACAGCTACTTTGGCATGTGAGTTCTGTTTTCTGGAGCTTCATTTATATCTCTTTGAAAACAAATATCAGAGTTATTGTTTACCGAGATATAACATGTCAAGGAGGGGGAAACCATCCTGATGTAGCCGTTCCACTCGTAGCTTTGGGAACTCAAGAGTGGATCAGTTGAGATTATTGATGTTTCTGCAAATGCGGTTGCTGCAAGTTTTTCTATCCATGATAGTGTTGTAAGAGGATTAAGGTGACTGGGATATTCAAGAGTTGTCTCTTTCTCATATGATCGGGTATAGAACAAAAATATTAATTAAAAAATTAGTAGCACCTTTTAATTTCTTGTCTGACATTTTTTTATTTTATGTCTTTTTTTCCAGTATCCGAAGCTCTTTGTTCATTTATATCTTTTTCGCTTTTTATGCTTTCCTAAAGCTAACATGCACTTGACACAAGCCAAATTCTTTTTGTGCTCTTTATTTGGAATGACATACAACTATTACCTTGTGAACTCAGGGAAATGAGAAGGCTGGTGGCTATACAAATAGGCTTGTTGTGACCAACCTTGGGACTGGCCTTAATCGAGCATTTAGGGTTTTACAAAAACCAGAACGTACATAGTAAGGGCTCTGCGGGCTTCTTCCTCTGGAAGGTTGTTCTCGAAACTGGACTACTTTGCTAATTTCTAATATATGCATGTTCAATATGCAGCATGTCACCCATGAACTTTCACTTTTTGTTACTACAGGATAATTGTTAGTCTAGCAGGAATGCTAGAGCATTTAGATCATATGTGTTTCTGTTCATATTAAATTTATTTTTAATGCAGAACTTTGATTGGAACCTGAATTATTATTAAAATTCTGGCATCTGCTTTTTACTTGAGGAATTAAATTTCATTAGATAAGTAGATACATGGTTTTTGCCCCACCTTTTATTATAATATATTACCATATTCAGGCTAGTTCTTGGAACACACATGTTAGAATCACAATTTGGCACGGCACTTTACAAGTCAGAGGTCTTTTAGGAAATAGTCTCTCTACCATCACTCCATTAAGTAAAGAAGTATGAATGTGTACATCATACATTCATACCTCCCCCATACCTTGCTTATGTGAGATTGGGTATTGTTGGTGTTGTAACGAACATTCTTTGCTTCTGATACTGGTCATTTGTCAAGTGCGACTCCAACTATGCACTTGCACACTCATACCTGACTTCTTAGAGCTCCCCCAATCCTTCAAATCAACTGGCCCATGCATGAAGAATAAGGATAATACAAGGAATACCAGACAACGCACATCAACAAGTGTTTGAGACAGAAGAAATAACTTTATTCTCTTCCTCAAACCATTTAGAACTGAGGTCTTTAACAATTTTTCCACTGCACGTCAAAATGATCTAATGGAGAAAAAACCATTAGAACTGGTTTGGACTTGCTCATCAATCAAAATCACTGTTAAAATAACAAGGTCGTTTTTTATCGTTTCACTTTGTTTGGTCTATAGAGCCTTTTTAAGTACCATTGCTAAAAATGATGTAAGAAAGTGATTTTTATTACTAATACCCGTGTTCTTGGGTAAACTTATAAAGATGCGTTGTTGTTGCCTTTTGTAGGTATCTTTTGATAATGTTTTGTGATGCACCTGTGGAGGTTTGGGTGATGACAAAGACTCCAATTATGGTAAACGATATGACTTGTTTCTGTTTTATGATCATTTTATGTAGCTCTTTTTAGCAACTATATTCTCATTTCCATCTCTGGAGTTGTTGGTCACAGTGGAGTTTTATAGTTCATTGTTAGCTTAGATGAAGCATAAGTAGCATATTGAGCAGTTTGGACTGTGTTTTGTAGAATGATATATTCTAATCTGTTAAGAGTCCTTTCATACCAAGTAAGCTAACTCAATAGATTAAGCATGTTGAATTGTCTCTTGCTTTATTTTGTTGTAGTAAGTGTTGAGTTTACATTTAGAGAATATTTAAAGGACCAATTCCTCTTCCTCTTCCTCTCCATGTCCTTATACTTAAACCTTCTATTTATTTGCTTCTTACTGTCTTATTGAAATGGAACTTTTAATTAGCTTATCAAATTTCCATCCTGCCTTTGCTACCCAACCAAGTTCTACTTCTCAAAGTAATTACTAGTTGCTTCATAAAATACTTTACCACCAGATGAAGATACTGAAAACATTTTCATTACTTATTCTATTCCTTGGAGCAATTTTTTCTTGGTGAAAAGCCCACAAGCGTGTGTGTATACATATGCATACACACACACACTTTGCAGAATTTTGCTCTTGCTTGAGAGCTTAAGTAGCTCTTGCACATCCGTCGTAATGTTTCCTTTTTTGCAGCTTAGATCTTTAGCTCATACATTTACTGTTTTGGAGTGGACTCTTCTACTGTTCCACGACCAACACAGAGTGGAGTATCTAAGCAACCTACCACTTCTGTATCATCTGCTGGAATGGCATCCCAGACTGACACTAATGAGTTTAAAAGCATTATCATTATCATTTTTGTAACTCTTAGTCCCTAAAACTTTATTAAAACCCTCCCTGTTTGCAATATTGAATCTCACAAAAATGTTAATGCCTTAATGGTCATAAGGGCTACAGCTATAAGCCATTTTAACTTCTACATAGTGAGATTTTACAATTGCTGCTGCTGCTGCTATATTCTTGATAATTTCATCCTTAAATTCCTTGGATTGCCACAGTTTCGGTACTTAAAAGTAAGTATTGATGCAGAGGCAGGGAGTCCAGATGGAACTCAAGAAGAATTTTCAGAGAGTTTTGCATTTGCACTAGTAAATGGCGCTCTTGGTGTGTTTTGAATTCATGGTCGAAGGATACGAGATTTCAAGTAATATTCTTTTCAGTTTTCAAGAAATAGCACACTAACTCGTTATCTGATGTCATCTAGAATAACTTTTGTGATTTCATTGTTTCTGACCGAAAATCTAGTCATAATATTTGTTGAACTGTCCGAAACCTTTCAAGTTATTGAAGATACCATAGAAATTGGAACCCTCCAGAGTCCATCTTGTGTAAATTAAAACGATATTTAAATCTTTTCTGCAATCTGCACATTTGAAATAGTAGACAGAATCGGCGTAGTTTTTTCCATCGGAGACCAGATAAATGTTTGATGGATGGTTTTTCCATTCCTTTTTTGTTTTTTGATTTTATTTGTAGTTTAGTTTCGTGTGTTACAGATTTCAAGTTATGAATTGAGGTTATATAAGTTCATGAGATTGATTCATTACTGTGCAGACCAAAGTGGCCTGCCACTTCACTTGTTTCTTCTGATGGATTGGTTAGAGCTATGGCATATCAATTACCTCGTGTGGTTAGTATATTTTCTCTTGCCTTAATATAATTTCTTTGGAGGGTGGTAGTTGCTGAACAACTTTATTTAATTTCCAGTCACAACATTTAGGCTTCCAGGTTCTGTTTTATGAATTCAAGAACCTGCGCGTATAACTGCTTAGTACATTTTCCAATCTTTCTATGCAGTGACAAAAGAATTGGTTATGCAGCTGTCCGGATCTGTAAAGGAGCGATTTCAGCCAATGCCTTTATGTTCTCCTATGTTACTTCCTACAGAACATGCCTCGGTAATTTTTACCTAAATCTTTTCTTAAAAATTGCGTTTAGCAGGTGAATTTTTTGCTGTTTGTTTTCTGTTTTTTAGTGAATAATGGAGTTTTCATTTATATGAAAAATGGAAAACATGTTTACATAAAGGGGTGAAGTTTCATTTTCAAGGGAAAAATGGAAAACATGTTTGGTTGAGGTGTTTTTTAGAAAAGTTGTTAGGGAAAGCGGGGGAGTTTGGAAAACATGTTTGGTTGAGGTGTAATTAATGCAGTGTTGACTAGTTCTATGACAACCCTTTAAAATACACACAATTCTAATGAGTTACATCTAATGCAGCTTTGTGATTGGATGTAATCATGGGTAGAATGGGGAACTAGGCAAATTATTTCGGAAATGGACAATTTTTCGGGACAAACTAAAATAGAACGGTGGACAATATTTGGGGACAGAGGGAATAATAATTATACATTTAACGTTTGTTGAATTTTCTTCCTTAGTCTTCATGAAAGAGTTGGTTAGCAAAGTGTGTCATTGCAAATTAAGATTATTTTAAAATGTGCACCGAACCTCCATTCATCACTCCATGGACATTTGAGGCTGAAAAATCATAAAGATGTGTTTCTAAAACCAATCTACAATTGCTGATTTATCTTTTCTTTCTCCCTTGTTATAAATAAAATGATTAGTATAATCATTTGGCATAAAATCCAAACTTATTCTTTGAGATCAACCATGGTGATCTATGAGATTATTTTTTATTTATTCTAGAATGGCTGTTTTAGGCAGAATGTTGGGCCACTTAAACATGGGCCTAAGAAGTCAAAACGGGTAAATGGAGGGTGTTCCATGTTCAGGTTAACCGGGGGGCACCAAACCTTTGGCTCAGATTTACGTGGCCTAACCAATATACCCGTGGATGTTTCCAAATCATCCCTCTTGCCATCCCTGATTGAAACTCAAACTCCCATGGGACTAGAACTCTTGACCTCTCCTATGGGGGGCTAGTGCTCTATGCAGCCTAAGAAGTCAATGTGGGCCTTATTTGAGTGTAGATATGTATGTTCCTAGATAATGAAGGAAAAGACTAAAATGAGAGTGTATAAGAGAAGATTGGGGTCACGCTGTGTTAGGAGAAGCTGAGGCAACATGTTTTTATGTGGTTCTTTCATCACCATGCTTACAAAATTCAAAAAGAAAAAATGAATTAAATAAACTTTATAGTTGCTAGTCATATAGTTGGCAAGGCACCTGGTTTTCTTTTGTTATTTTTAAATGGTGGTTATTTAGTAATGAAATGCTAAGTACAATGGTCTGGAATGCGATTGACATTTTTAGTGTTTACCTTTGATGTCATCAATCAATTAAGTTTTTTTCTTCTTATCTTACCTTGTGAACCCAATGTTGTATATGTACTGCTGACCTGTAGAAAACACTTCTTGTGAAGGGAAAATACATCCTTAAAGTCAAACACTTGACTGCTTTCTTTATGGTAGTTCAAAGTTAAATAGCTGCATCAGCATATCATCTAATTTTACCTTTTGCTTCTCATTTTTTGATTGACTGGCACTACGACTGGTCTTACAACATGGTGTAAAACCTTCATGGTTTAACACATATAGTACGTTTATCAATAAGGGGCATTCTCATTTATCAAAAAATGCATCACCTGCAGGAGATCTTCGTAGTTATTTAATTGATATACCAACTATTGGTGACTTTGTTGTGCCATAATTGCTTCTTAAGGACTTAAGGTATTAGAGCCTTACAGAGGGAAGGTGAGGTTATGGTTATATGGCATGAAGCTTATTTCAGTGTTTACTTTTGAGAAAAGTTCATTAATTTCGTTCTGTTTTTCCTGATTTTATATTTGTTCAAGTGCATCAGGTTGCATACTTGATGATGAGAGGGTGCGACAATATGCTTGTATACTTAATAAGGGTTCAGCGGCAAGATTCTCTTTCACAGCTGCCATTTTTGGTGAAACCTCTGAGGCTTACTTTTGGTTGCAATTACCTCATGCACTTAAGCACTTGATGAACAATTTGGCTAACAAGCCTCTGCAAAAATCCCCAGTAAAATCATCATCTTCAGAGACTGATGATGTCTCTTTGCTGAGTAGGATATCCTCAAAGGGAAAATCAGGAACTGGGTCAAGTTAAAGGAACACAGTGGTAAGCTTTCTGATTCTTTTTATTTTGGACACAGAAGTATCTGGTGAAGTCGTGTTCCACTCCTTTTATCATAGAGAACCTAAATTCTCTTTTAGTTAATGTTTCTATACTGTATATATAGGTCGTGTGAATGATATGATAAGTATTGCTCAAGCTTAACCTAGGTTTTTTCTGGACCACACTTTATGATTAATTATAGGCTACCTGATAAGGATCCAGTCACTAGGCCCAATTTGGATGAGCAGCCCAGTCAGCCCATTTCTCCTCTGAAATTATCCTTTCATCAATACAATTGACCCTTCCTCCTGCAATCTGTTTTCTCCTACTTGATTCTTTAGTTTCTATCACTACCTATTTGAGTTGCTCTGTTACCCATGCAAGGAGCAAGGAGTGTTTGGATGTGCGTTGTGAAATTGTTTATACAACGTTCAACTATCAGACTTAGATAATTAGCTGTACTAAAAATGTGCTGCCGTAGATACTGTTTGGATTTCCTGCTATTAAGTTATAATAATCAGATAATAAATATTTGAGTGTTTGGCAAATTCTTATTATTTAAAGAACTATAGATAAATGACCAAAAAGGACATTTTTATAGCGTTGAAGCATTAAAATTAAATATAAGACAATATTTTTATATCAACTATAAATCTATAATATTATAACAGATGAGAGTTGTTAAAAGCGCGCTTCAAGTGTGCCTGAGGCGCTGAAGCGCAAATCAATGGGCTTTTCTAGTAGCGAAGCGCATGGGGTTCATGAAGCGCATAAGCGACGAGGCGCAAAAAAGCACGCCTTACTAACATTTACGTAATTTTTGACTTTCTTCAACTTCAATTTTCCTCATTTCTTCAACTTCAATCTTTTTCATCCGTTCATCTACTTTTGCACTCCGTCCTTTGCTTCGATTTCATCGGTTCCATCTTCTACTTTAACTTTTGCTATTTCTATAATTCTCATCCACTTAATCAAATACTAATGCTGAATTATATGCCCATAGCACTCAACACTCAACAGTTTACAGAATTATAAGAAGTTGATTAAATGTTTGATGTTTGAACATTGAAGTTTAGAATTATGTTTGATGTTTGATCATAACATTTTTGAAGCCGGCGCTTTAGATGTAACTCATTAGTCTTCATGAAGCCGGCGCTTTGCCTTGCGCTTCGCGCTTTAAGCTCCGAGACCCTTTGCAGTTCGGTGCGCTTTTTGCTTTTGGCAACTCTAGTAAGGATGTCTGCATCAAGATTAGTGAGCTGCAAACATTTTATATTGTTGGGTGGAAATAAGGTGTTTACATTAAGGAGTTGAGATTACTTTTTTAGCTGAATATTCTTACTAAATTCAAAGTAGCAAGTTCTCTTCATTTATATATGTTACCTGATATTTCCTTCCACGCTTTCACTTCCAGCATGGTGAAAAGTCATTTTTGCTAAAAACGATGGAGGGCGGTCAAGTGCATTTACATTGTAAGTTTGTCACTGTGCAGTCTATTTTATTTTTCTCGTTTTCTTTTTTTCTCGTTTTTTTATTTGTCAAATATGTGTTGCGACTCTTGCATGTATATTTAAAGATTTATCAACCAAGCTTGTTTCCATACCAAGTCCTTATCCTTTGGGCAAGGATATGACAAGAGCTCGACACAACTCATTCAAAGATAGGACACGAGCTCGAACAACTCCTTTAGAGTCTGAAAAGCTCTCTTGTGCACCTGACCACACAAAATCACACTTTTTTGAGTCAACTTAGTTAATTTCTCAGCCAACTTAGAAAAGTCTTGTGTGAACCGACGATAATAACATGCAAGTCCTACGAAACTTTTCACATCAGTAGGAGATTTAGGATTCTCCCAATTCATTATAGTCTTAACTTCAGAAGGGGAACTTTCACGCCTGAACAGAAGTCTACTTCTTGACTTCTCACCTCTAGGATTTACACTTGTAGAATCTAGCATGAATTCATATATCGGGAGGTTTGGGCTAGAGTTATATGGGGAGCTTGGGTAAATTTCACGAACAACTCCATGTTTCTTGTTTATTTTGGGAGTTCAAAGTGACAAATATTACGCACACATAAACACTTTGTTTTCCTGAATTTCCTTGGTTCATGTGATAGATTGGGTGTTTTTTCGGTTGTGCAGGGGAGCTGCAGTCATGTGTTGATTTTCTTTGTTCACAACCATCTAGTTGATCCCCTTCTAGACTTCTTTAATGTTTTTCTTTTTCTGACTATCTATATAGGGTAATGTAGAGATTTTACTTATAATCTTGTGTTATTTGTTTTATGTTTGCAAGTTTTGACTTTTGTGATATTAGATATTGTTCAACATTTTGTCTAATGATTTCTTACAGATGTCATTAGTGAAAGACTTTTGACAGGTTTAATTCATTAGTACTTAGGTTGTCATCGTATCTGCGTGTATCTCGGTATTTTATGTTACCTTAGGTTCCTTTTTGCCAGATAAGCATTGATGGTAGTTCTTGTTCATTTTATCTTTTACTTTAGATCGTTGTAGCAATGCAATTTTCATATATTCAACCTCTTCATACTCAAATAGAACATGAGTTGACCCGTATCTATATAAATTGTTTGTAATCTACACCTCTGCTTCTACAAAAGATGAGTTTTGAAGCGACGAGTGGTACTTCTCCTTCGGCTCCTTAATGAACTGTTCATCATGAATTCATTCTCTTCCTACAAATTTCTACATAGACACAGTTTGTGTGGAGTAGAGCATCCCCAATCCTCAGCCTAGTGGAAGCAGTGACTCCAAGGTGGGTAATGGCCATCATATGATATTTCAATTCGTCGTTTAGGTCCTAACTTGATTTCCTCATTAGCTCCTTTCATAGGGCAGGAGTGTTGATAAGTACAAAGAACCCCGTCCTAGATGTAGAATCCCCGTGGTGATTCTTGAGTTAGGAATGTATTCGGCATGACCTATTCAACATGACGATGGTAGAATCAGACTCAGCGAACCAGGCGACGAGCTGACGACCCCGATACAACACGGGTCTTTTTCACCACTTTCTTATAATCATTTTTACCATACATGGTAGTTGCAACATCTTTCATATTCCCCTCTCCTCTTGTAGCAACAATTTTCTTTGATAATAGGCCTTGGTAATTCCTCCTGTGTATCTAGATTCGCAATGGGGAGTAGAGCCCCTCCAAAATTGTCCCTCACTTTGAGGGGAACAACAACATGAACAATCCGGAGGGGAGTTACATCGGTGGCTACGTGTAGGCTCGGTACTGATGGTGATACGCCACCAACAACACGAGTAGTGTTGTCTTTTTGATGGGAGACTTAATTTTCCATACCTCCGGTTCAAAATGCTCTCTAGCACGTGGCGAGCCTCCCACCGGATTGACACCCCAAGAAACCTAACGTCGGAGGTAACACACTTCGGACCTAACAATGGACACTCTCCCTTACATATTGTTATAAGTTGATACTATTTGTATAGCTAGTTAGTGCACATTAAATAGTTAAGTGCACGACACACAGTACATAGTTAATTTCACAGCAGGTCTCTTTTGGGCTTTCCTAAAGCATATTAGGGTTTTCTTTCTCTAGTGTATATATATAGTTAGTCACTTTCTATCAGTTGTAAAAGATAATATATAATCGAAACACATTTTCTCTTCACTTTGATCTCTGATTCAGAGCAGTCTTGTCCCCTGTGCATCCGATGGTTGTACGCTATGGAGTAAACTAGTTTCTATCTTTCCTCTGTAAAGTAGTTTACATCTTTTCTCGTGAAACATCTTTTCATAGTGCATTCTCCTTCCTCTGATCTTCTTTTGGTCTTTCGATTCATATATTTAATTCTTTGATCTGTAATGGTGGTTCATGTTTTGTTTTGGGTTTCATCCGGCCAAAAGAAATTTGGTACTAAAGAATGTTTGTGATGGCCATTTTGATAAGCTACTAGATGAACTCCATAGGTCCATATTCTTCTCCAAAATTGATTTGAAATTCTATTTCTTAAAGTGTGCGCCTATGAATGAGATGTTGCGAAAACCACCTTTTTGTACTCACGATGGCCATTTTGAATTCCTTATGCCTTTTGGATTAACTAACGCACCTACTACATTTCATGCCCTTTTAAATATATTAGTCATCACGTGAATCCGTTCCTTGGTTAAAAATAATTAGTTTATTTTCTTTTCTTTTTGCTTGATTTGTTGCATTTAGTTTAGGTCATTTGCATATTTTCATTTAAGTATATATATATTTTCTTTCGTTCCTCCGGTGTGATCTTGGTTTGCGGTTAAAAAAAGAAAAATTATTTTGGTATGCCCAACTTAATTTCTTACAAGTTCAGAGATCATAGGTTTATTCAAGAATGAAATATGATAGTATTAAGTGTTGCTGAAAGTTTCGTGGAAAGTGATTTAAAGCAAGATGTGAGATTATATCTAGTTTTCATATTATAGTGCTTGTGGCTTTTCACTCTTTTTAAGGAAATCTATGACTTATATCGAATATTCGATGATTTGGAATTATAAAAAGTTTTACATGTATTATGCTAATAAATCCTTAAATGAGAATTTAATTCAGCAGATCGGTATTCTAAAATACCACAATAAATTTAAAAACAGCCTAGTGGCATTTAGCTGAGTCCTAACAAAAATAGGTTGAGATTGAGTTTCATTTCACGAGTCATATGTGAGGTTTAATATGCTTGATCTTATAAATTCAATAAAAGATGCATGAGAAGTTAGGCTTTTGAAGTCACTCTGTGGCCTTTGAAACTCGAACGAGTAAACTCTATGGGGTGCTTGACATCTAACCACCTAAAGCCGTCTGGTTTGGGATCGGTTGAGTAGAAAGTTCGTTACACGGGTTTCATCGAAAGTCATGGACTTCGTAAGCTTTAACCAATAAAAAATGGTAAATTAAGCCAATCTGTGGCCTTTGAGATTCGGACAAGTAGACCCGAGGGATCCTTTCAAATCTAGCATCCTAAGGCCAACTGGCCTGGGAATGTTGGCCGAAAGTCCGTTACATGGATCTCATCGAAAGTCATGGGCTTAAGATACTAATTGAATTACACTTTATGAGAAGTTAGGTTTCCGAAGTCACTTTGTGGCCTTTGAAACTCGAACAAGTAAACTCTATGGGGTGCTTGACATCTAACCACCTAAAGCCATCTGGTTTGGGATCGGTTGAGTAGAAAGTTCTTACACGGCTTTCATCGAAAGTCATGGACTTCGTAAGCTTTAACCAATCAAAAATGGTAAATTAAGCCAATCAGTGGCCTTTGGGATTCAGACAAGTAGACCCGAGGGATCCTTTCAAATCTAGCATCCTAAGGCCAACTGGCCTGGGAATGTTGGCCGAAAGTCCGTTACATGGATCTCATCGAAAGTCATGGGCTTGAGATACTAATTTAATTGCAATTTATGGTCCAAAATTTTTATTAAACATATGACAAGTGATATGAAAATCATCAATAAATCTTGATGTTAGGAGGGTTTTCTTTAAAGGTATATTAGATTCACCATGTAAAAATGAATAATTTCTAAATTATCGAGTTAGTAGATATGATTTAATGATAGTACGAGAGTTGGAAAGTTAAAGTGGATCAATACATAAGCATATGTACGATTCTACATATAATTGGTCTTTTCTATTTTTGAATCGCGAGTACCGTCATTAGTAAGTGATGCTTAATTTTGATTTCGTTTTAAGCCTTCCTTGGGACGAGTAAGGATTTAAGTTGGGGAGGTTTGATCGGTGCATTTTATATCTATTTTAGTGTGCTTTGATACATGATAAGATATACTACTTTAACTTGTTTTATTGTATTGGCATTGTCGGCAGCAATACGTAGTTTTGTTTTGAGGACTATTTCGGGTACTAAACGGTTAAGTTTTTATTTAAATCTTTGTATGCACATTCTTAGTATATGAGTTTTGGTCCGGTAAAAGTTTCGAGTCAGTCCGTGTGTTTAGTTGTTTAAAACGTGTTCTAAACATCGGTTTACGTTTGCTTTCATATTTAGGTCAGCTTCTATTTCGGGGCCTTAACGATTTTATTTTGCGTGATTTTTGGTCGTTAGGTAGTTAACTTCGTAGTTTAGTTTTAGTAATTTTTCTAGATTTTTGAATTCGGTAGATGTGATTTCAATGCATATTTCTTTAGAAAAAAAATTTCTAGACAACTTCGTTTTTTCGTGTGTTGCTTGTTTTTTCATTTCTTTGCGTTCTTCAAATAGTAATTTAATTAATTCGAATATGAGACACTTAATTTGATACAAATCAAATTGGCATTGAATTAATTCGGCAAAAGTGGCATCCGTAGTCGGATGCTTGGATTGGTAGTTTTAAATAAACCGTGTTTCCAACCTGAAATTGCACCTCCCTGCTCTTTCCATCCTCCTGTTCTTGTTCTTTCATAACTTGTAGTGCCCGCACATATTGGCCTCATAACTCATCTAACACTCATCCATGTACTACAAATAGTGATCCACTTCAAGGGTGACTGCCTACCCCAATCATAGCTAACCAAGCGTGGAACATCGTGCCCATACAATACTTTGAATGGTGACATCCCTCTCGCCAAGTGAAACGAAGTGTTGTACCAATACTATGGAAGCCATTTCACCCACTCCTTCGGCCAATCCAATGCAAAACAACGTAAGTAGTTTTTTAGGCTGAGTGCTTTGCTTCACTTTTGTTCCCTAGTACTGCTCTCGCCGGAGGTGACTAACAAACACCTTTTCACTATCCAAAATAATAGAATTAGGAATACCATGCAGTCGTACAATTTCCCTAATAAAAACCGTCGCGACCAATGCAGCCGTGAATAGGTGTTTTAAGGAATAAAAAGAGCTGACTTGCTTAGCCGATTCACCGTCAAAATATCACACTCTATCCCAATGGTTTTGGCAACCCTTCCACAAAATCTATCAACGAATCCTCCCAAATCCTAGGAGGTAAATCTAATGGTGTAACAAACCTGCTAGAGATAGATTGGAATACTTATTCCTTTTATACACCCCAAATTTGGTCACCATCTTCACAACATCCTGTCGCATTCCAATCCAAAAAAATTCTCTTGCCATTCGTTGGTACGTCTTCCGTGTCCTTTTGTGCCCGCCTACCGGCCCACCATGAAAATCGGCGAACAGCTTGGGTATCCACTAGGACGCCCTTGGCAACACCAACCGTCCCCGATAACGACATCCCCCGTGTGATACCATACCTGTCTAAGTTACCGGTATCTGCTTCAATCTTTTCCTATAGCGCAATCATTTCGGGGTCGGTTTTCAGATCGATCACCTTACCCAACCGTGATCACTGAAATCATACCTTACTTATCTTTTCCTCGCCTTGAGAGTGCATCAGCTGCACCATTATCTCTTCCCAGCTGATAAACGATTTCAAACTCATAACCGAAAAATTTCAAAATCTACCCCCGCTGCTCTCTGTGCGTTGTTCCAGAAGATAATTCAAACTTTTTTGATTTGTGATGTTAGTAAAAGGCCGGCCCAAGAGATAGGGTTGCCATTTTTGGAGAAAATAATGTATATGGGTTGATAAGAAAAGTATTTTATAATAGTGACAGATGGAACTCTAGTAGATGACATAACTGGCTCACAACAGCGACTTGGACTCACGCCTGCACTTCTTGTAGTTCCTATTCTTGTCAATTATGCCTAAACCAACCTTAGAGTAGAGAGACTGCATCCCTAATGATTTAGTTAACTTGATAAATGAAACTGACATCCAACATTTTGAAGAATTAACAAATGCAAAATTGGGTTTAGTGATGTTAAGACTTTAGAGCTTTCAATTGTTTACACATCTAATTGGGTTTAGTCATGTTGTATTGTAGGAGAGACTATGCCCTTTGCTTGCTTCGCGGATTTATTTTAATTTATTCTAGCATAGACTTTCTCTACCCAACAAAGTTTATACATGAGGTGAAACCTGTGAATGTTTCACTTTTAGGACAAGGATTATAATGCTATGTTTTCTTTAAATCTTGCTCTACTTCTTTGATTGCTCCTCTTTGTACTTTTATGCCAATGTTTTTGTAGCCATTTGGGCTCCCATTAATTTTCATATAGATGGCTAGCACAAGGGTTATTTGTCTTTTCTACTTCTTTTGGTTATAGGTAAGCATGCATATACATAAAGTGAGTTTGGTTTTCTATTTTATTACGTGTGCTTTTGATTCTTATTATGTTACCTATTCTTATTTTAAGGCTACATGTTTTATGTTTAATCATATGAAAAAGAACAAATTTAAATAATGGTGGGAACTTTTTGCCGGCAAAGGCCGGATGGAATCAGCTAGCTCTACTCAGGTACGTGCTTTATTTTCATCATCAAATTGTTTTTATGTGTCTATGACTCTTATTTACGTTTTCTTTTATAATAGTTCATTGTAATCTAATATGGTTTTGGATTTGTTAGGTCTCATTAACAAATTATCTTTTTTTATTTACTTCTTGTCTCGAGTAGTTTTCATTTTATTTACTTCTTGTCTTCTTCTCCCTTCAATAATTTCTTTTACTCGTCTGTGGTAACAATCTCGGGTGTCATCGATCATACGTAATTTGGTCACGTTATTTCGCTAACTAGTTTGGTGGCTTTTTGCACATCTAAGTTCATATCCGGTCATAACCTCATAACTTTTCTACTAAAAGTTCATATCTAGTCGTAACTTCATTCAATAAGCGGGTTTAGCTCCCGTTAGTTGTTGCCTACGTTCTCATCACTATTCCCGAAGGTTTAGCTCCCGTTAGTTGTTGCCTACGTTCAATAAGCGGGTTTAGCTCCTGTTAGTTGTTGCCTACGTTCTCATCTACTGGATTCTTTGCACCCGAGATGTTCTTCAAGTTCATGGTACCATCACTGACAACCTTGTAACAAAGTGATACCTCATCCCGATGTGCTTTGTTTTCCCATGGTAAACAGAATTCTTTGCAAGTTTCACTGCACTCTCATTATCACAGTATAATGAGTAATCAACCTGCTTTTTATCTAGCTCTTCAAGAAATGTCTTCAACCAAACTAGCTCTTTACTGGCTTTAGCAACTGCCATGTATTGGACATCCAACTAATGTTGTTCCTCCCATTGTAAAACTAGTAGTACTTTTAAATGTCTTCTTACATCCACCCAAATCAGGTGTACCCCCTAAGAACTGCATCTTTACCCCCGAAACATAATCTCAATTTAGACGTGCCCTTCAAATACCTGAGTAACCATTTGACTGCTTCCGAATGTTCTCTCCCTAGATTTGACATAACACGACTAATAACCCCAACGGCATGAGCAATGTTGCATAAATCGCTAGGCGCTACTCGAGCGGCCGACCGGGGAGTAGCGAGTACTCGGCCTAGGTGGGGAGTACTCGGATCGGGATATTTATGTATAAATTTGAAAATTATACATGTCGTATGTTCATAAATACTCAAACATAAATATAATTGTTCATAGGACCGAAGAAATATGTTAGAAACACAAACATAATTGTTAAACAATAAAGTTGTGTGTGTGTCGTATGTATTTGAAAAATTCAAAAAAATATATTTTGACTTAGGTTGACCGAGTAGGCCGAGTAGGTCCGAGTAATGCCGAGTAGGACCGAGTTTTGACCGGCTATGACCGCATCCAAGTAATGTGGCCGAGTAGCTCCGACTCGCCTCGGTAGGTGGCCGATTTCCGAGTACTCCCCGAGTACTCGGCCGCCTAGGCCGAGTTTTACAACACTGGGCATGAGCAATGTCTGGTTTGTGCAAACCATAGCATACACGAGACTACCAACTACAGATGCATAAGGAACGTTATCCATATCTGCCTTTTCTTCTTGTGTACCGGGAGACTGATCTTTGGTAAGCTTGAAATGACTTACCAAATGGCGTTTTCTGGGTTTAGTCTTTTTATCATTCATCTTAAATCTCTCTAACACTTTCCCAATGTATTTCTCATGGGACAGTGTCAAGGAGCCATCTTTCTTGTTTGATGTTCAACCGAGTATCTGTTTGGCTGGATCCAAGTCTTTCTTGAGAAGAGAAACATGAAACACCGGGTGAATTTTAGAAGTAGCCGGAAAATCCAACTTGTAAGCGACATGCCCCAACTTGTTCATGATTTTGAAAGGACCAAAAAACTTAGCATAACGATGAACGGTCATGGCTAACCAAGCGCGGAGGATCGTGCTAACCAAGCGTGGAGGATCGTGCCCATACAGTAATTTGAACGGTGTCATCCGTGTTGCCGAGTGAAACGACGTGTTGTACCAATACTGACAGGGAAGCCATTTCACCCACTCCTTTGGCCGGTCCGATGCAAAACAACGTAAGTACATCTCTAGGCTCTTATTGACCACCTTTATTTAGCCATCTATCTGCGGAGGGTAAGAAGTGCTTCGCTTCAACATTGTTCCCTAATATTGCTCGTGCAAGAAGTGACTTAGAAACACGTTATCACCGTCCAGAATAATAGAATTAGGAATACCTTATCATATGGGTTGTAAGAGACCTGCTTGAGATAGATTGGAATTCTTATTCCTTTGATACATCCTACATTCAAACACCATCTTCGCTGGGTCTCGTCGCATTCCAATCCAGAAAAATTCTCTTGCCATTTTTGTGTCCGCCTACCGGCCCGCCATGAAAATCGGCGAAGAGCTTGCGTATCCACTAGGATGCCCTTGGCAACGCCAACCGTCCTTGATAACGACCTCCCTCCGTGTGATACCATACCCGTCTAAGTCACTGGCACCTGCCTGCGGTCACTAATATTATACCCTGCTCGACACCTCGATAGCGCATCAGCTGCACCATTCTCTCTTCCTAGCAGCCGATAAATGATTTCAAACTCATAACCGAATAATTTCGAAATCCACCGCTCGTGCTCTCCGTGCGATGTTCCAGGAGATAATTCAAACGTTTTTGGTTTGTGATGATGGTAAAAGGCCGGCCCACGAGATAGGGTTGCCATTTTTGGAGAAAAAAATGTATATGGATTGATAATAAAAGTATTTTATAGTAGCGACAGATGGAACTCGAGTAAATAACATAACTGGGTCTCACTAGCAACTCAGACTTACGCTTGCTTATAATAGTGACAGATGGAAATCGAGTAGATGACATAACTGGGTCATAGCGGCAACTTGGACTCACGCCTGCACTTCTTGTAGTTCCTATTCTTGTTAGGTATGGATTTAACTAAATTAATGCATCGTAGAGTAGAGATAATGAAGTGTTGACATTGATCCCCTTACAACTGCCGTTGCATACTTTACCCAACAACTCAAGACCGGTGTGACATAAATAGTATTATTCATTTTTATGAGACTTGGAATTTACAGCCACCCTATATCCAATCTCACCTAAGTAGGGTTGATGAGAGGTAAGGTGTACACAATTATGCCTAAACCTTAGAGTAGAGAGACTACATCCCTAATGATTTAGGTAACTTGATAAATGAAACTAACATCCAACATTTTGAAGAATTAACAAATGCAAAATTGGTTTTAGCGATGTTAAGACTTCAGAGCTTTTAATTGTTTACACATCAGACTATTCACATTGTAAGAATTGAGTTTATTCATGTTGTATTGCAGGAGAGACCATGCCCTTTGCTTTCTTCGCAGATTTAATTAAACAAATGCAAGAGGAATCGGCTCTTGGATAAAGTAATCAAACACTTGGCCTTCGAGACCCAAGCAATCTCCTAGTCGTACAACCAAAATCAATAATCGAATGAATGCCTAAACCTAGGGAGTCGGCTGTTAAGCTTAAGCCGATCCCTCACAAAAGGAATAATAATTAATAATATTTAGTATGTAATTAACTAAAAACTGAGTAATAACACGTAGCCCCCTCGAGTTGCCTTTTTGCGTTGATAAACGAAGTCCAAGTGCTTGTGATTCGCATCATACCCCCGCCCCAAAAACTCACCTTGTCCTCAAGGTGAAAGTTAGGAAACTGCTTCAGAACCCGGTCAAAACATTCCCAAATAGCTCCGAAACCGGCATTCCGTTCCACGCAATTAGTCCTCACGCTGCCCCCCATTTAGTTGCGTGCCTTGCACCTCATCAGGAACAAGCAAAGACTCCGACCCCAGCTCACCCGGTAAATCAGAAACCACCTTCTACGACCCAATAACCCGTTTTAGTTGCAACACATGGAGCACCGGATGAATAGAAGGGCTTGCGGGCAACCTCAATCGATATGCTACCAACCCAATCCGCTCCGGCACCTCAAAAGGCCCATAAAACCGCGATGGCGGCTTTTGACTACCCCGCTTCGCGACCATTCCCTGCCGGTAAGGCCGCAACAAATACACCAAGTCTCCATAGTAAACTCCACATCCCGCCTCTTTCCATCGGCGTGTGCCTTCATTGCCTATTGTGCCGCATTGAATTGAGCCCTCACATTATGCGATCCTTTCATGTAAATATTGGTCTAGGCGTGGAGGGTCTCCACTGGACAACACTTTAAGTGGTGTTGTACCAATACCCAAGTGGAAAGAAGTATTGAGTCACTTCATGTCCCCCATCGCCCCACCATGAAACTCGGGGAACCCGCGGTATCCATTTTGACGTTCACAGTAACACCAAGTGCCCGTGATGATCAACATCTCCCCCGTCAATGCTATACCCCTCCATTTTTCCTAAACCTGCCTCTAAGTCGTTCCTGTAGCGCCCCCGGCTCGGAATCTTTCTTTAAATCTTGCAACATCTGATCGGGCAACCCGATTTTGGTGACGGATGTTAACTTCGGTTCTACATTCTCCCCTCGTCTTGAAAGGCCATCAGCCGTCCCATTTTTCTTTCCCGGTCAATAGTGAATCTCAAACTCGTACCATGTCAGTTTGGAAACCCAATGCTCCCCTACAACTGTGCATGGTACAGTTCATCCAATAATATATTGATAACTGGAATTGGAAATTTATCCGACATAGGACTTATTCAAGGCCTGATAATCAACCTGTGCAGTTAATCTCGGCGGGATCTCGGTGATATCTCGGCGAGATCTCGGATCTCGGACTTAGGAAAAATATCGGTTGAAAATCTCGGTTGTAAATATCAGAACCGATATTCTCGCCGAGATTAGCCGAGATTGGCCGAGATTGACCGCTATTTAGCCGAGATTTGACCGAGATTTGGCCGAGATTGGCCGAGATTTTCTTCTGTCCACTTTAATAGCCTATTTCTCAATCTTAAAACCTAGTTAACACACATTTCCCTTCCTTGTTTCGTTCTTGTACAAGCAACAAATAGAGGTTTTCTTCTTTTGACTTGGAGTTCTATGCTTTTTATTTAATTTTTTATGATTTTGATTATATATACATATGTTCTACATAATATAAAGATCCGATATCCCACCGATATCTCACCGCAATAACCACTATTTCAAATCTCAGTCCTTGACCGATATTTGACTTTTGACCGAGATAACAGCATAGTAATCAACATAAAACCGCCGGCTGCCATCTTTCTTTTTTACCAACAAAACCAGGCTAGAAAAAGGACTAGTACTCGGTCTGATAATTCCTACTCCAATCATCTCACCCACCAATTTCTCGATCTCATCTTTCTATGGTTGGGGGTATCGATAAGGCCTTACATTGATGGGTTCAATTCCCCCTTTAAGAATGATAGCATGCTCGTGTTCCCGTGAAGGAGGCAAACCTGCAGGCATAGAAAACACATCTGAAAATTTAGTTAGTAACAGGTCTAGAGCAGGGTTAACCTACGAGTCCGACCATTCCACCAAGTGAAGGCTTACTAGGGCTAACACTTATCCCTCCTAAGTTACCGCGAACCGTGCCAAGGATCAGAGTGAAGCTTCCGCTTGGTGCAACCCGGGTTCCCCCTACAATGTGACCCGGTCGCGCTCATCCTGGAATGGCATAGCGAGTTTTTTCCGGTTCACATGGATGTCTCCCAATTGCCTGAACCATTTTACGCCTAAAATCACATCTATACTCCTGAGCTCCAAGGGTAAAAGTCCTTGATCACCGATGTCCTTGACGGTAATAATTCGACCCTCCCACGTATCCCGATGCTTTTCTCGGTCATCCCATTTCCCAAGACTATCCCCGTCTCCCGGGTGCCCGTAACATCCAGGGCCTTAACCAAGTTCAACAACACGAAGTTATGCGACGCCCTACTATCTATGAACACAACCACCTCAAACCCCCGATTCGACCCTTGAGTTTCATAGTATGAGGAGTATTAAGAGCTACCACCGATTATGCCGAGACCTCCACAACATCGACGTAGGCATGCTCCTCATCCTCCTGGTTCTCCTCCTCTTCATCTTTATTAGACAGTTATATAATTATGTTAATATAGGAGGATAGAATGTGTAAATATGTTATGTATATATATATCTCCTGTATTCTATTGTGAGATTTAATTTTTTGAATGAAATTACAATCTCACTTACAATACAATTACCAAGATTAACTTGGTATCAGAGCCGGCTACCTCCTCAATGTCGCCAACCCTAACAGCGGCGTCACCCAACAAGTTACCCTCTTGTCGCCAACCCCAAGAGCGGCGCCATCCCACCAACGACCCTCTTCTCACAGCGCCGCAACCCTAGCAGCCACCTTCTCTCTTTTTTTTATCGACGGTCATGGCAATGCTTTCTTCTTTCACTTCAGTCGATGGCACCCTTGCCCCTCACCCACTATCGATACAACAACCTCCTCATACGACACAGCAACCGAATCCACAATATTTCAACTGGATTTCTAACGATGCTCATGTCAGGATGCTCCTCATCTCTATGATTTCAGAATCTGCCTTCTAGCATGTTCAAGGTACAACATCCGGGGAACTTTGGCTCTCTCTTGAACGCGCTTATGCGCCTCACACGTCTTCTAGGGAATACACTTTAAAGACACAATTACTTAAAATTGAAATGAAAGCCGATGAAACAGCTTATGTGTACCTTAATCAAGCCAGGAATATGCTGATGCACTTGCTAACATTGGTGAACCAGTCAAAGAAAAGGACTTAGTTGTACTAGTTGTATCGGGACTTCGTGAGGAATACAATGGGCTGAAATCTACAATTCTTGCAAGGCAGATTCCAACCGCCTTTGCTGAACGTAGTCTTCTATCTAGCCATGATTATATGATAAAAAAATCAGCCCGTGTTCCACCTGTCCAAGCGTTTACAGCCACTACTGCCCATTCCACACAAATAACAGCCTCACAACAACCTCACACAATACAGAACCTTCAACAGCTTGCAACTTAACTCGGCTTTCAGCTTCAACCGCTAAATCAACCGTCTGCACTAGCCCTCTTACCTCTCGTTCTTAGAATACTCGGGGTCGTGGATCACAAAATTGCCATGGACGGGGTCCTTCAACAATCAGGAGGTAATCAAGGTCAGTTTAGTTGGGCCTCTACTCAGAATACCGTTTATGGTACTTTTAAATTAATGCAGTATTGGACATATCTCAGTGCCCTAATCGTGACCCTGCCACTATGAGACCTAGACAACAACAGCCTACAACGAACTTTGCTGATCACTGCTCACATCATGTTGCTCGGGACGCTTCCAGCTTCAATAGTCATGAACCTTACTATGTTGAGGATTCTCTTCATGTTGGTAATGGTAAGGATCTACCCACTCTTCATATTGGTTCCACTCATTTCTTTTCTCCTTCCAAAACTTTTTCTCCTTGTAATATACTTCCGTTCTACAAATCCAGCACAATTTACTTTCTGTTCAAAAACTTTGTCAAGACAATTATGTTTACTTTGAAGTTCACTCTACCTTTTTTTGATATGAAGGACAAGTCTACACGCACTACCCTCCTCACGGGTCCAAGTCATAGTTGCACGGAACTAGGTTCTTCCGGTACGTGGAACGAAAACGGGATCGAGGATCGCTCATCTTTAAAATTCGGTACTAGGGGGAGTTGTCTTCTCTAGAACGCTATTTGAGTACATGGAACGTTGTACCATGTAACATGGTACGATGTACCATTTATGACTAAATTATATGGGCACATTGCACGAAAATACAACAAACTATGCCAATACTGCCATTATATGCAACCAACTTTATTTTGTACCTAAAAATACACAACTTACAAATTTGGTTCATTTTATGCAAGTTACCTATGACAATAGGTAACTTACCTGGCCAAAAATAAAAGAACTTTGTTACTTAAAAAATACAAACAACTTTTGTAGACAATAGGTAATCGGTAACCTGCGGTTACCAATTGTTTACAATGAACCAAATTTGTATGTTGTATGTATTTTTTGGTACCAAATAAAGTTAATTGCATACAATGGCAATATTGACAAAGTTTTTTGTATTTTCCGTGCATTTTGCCCAAATTATATAATAATATAATTAACAAAAGTATCCTAAATACCAAAAGATCAATACTTCATACTTCCAAAATTCATAAGTTCATAGTTCATACTTCATAGCATAACACAAAAACTAACAAAGTACAAAACACAACTAAAATAAATTCAAAGTTCAAGATAGAAATTAATACTCAAAAGTTCAAGTTTACTCTTTCCTTTGCCTTTTTCCATTCGCCCACATGACCCAGCAGCCTTACAGTTTGCGGCATTGTCTGTCACGACTCGAAGGACATTACTTAGTCCTACAGCCTCAATGGCTCCAAGCAAGAAATTTGCAATTGAAAAGTCCTCCGCGTACATGAACATGGCACCTCGACTATTCACAGCAATAACATTGATTAATGGTTGATGCTTAACGTTGGACCATCCATCCGACACAATAGAAACGCCTTGTGAATACCATGTATAAGGTCCTTTTCCACATCTCTCACGCACTCTTCAAGCAAAACGGTTCGAGCTTTATCATAAGAAGGAGCTTTGTAACCAGCAGGGGACCTATTTATTGCTGTGATCGTCTCCTGTGAACTGAGGATTACGAAGAACATTGAAAGAAAAGCCATTAGCACAAATCCTTTTATAATCTTCATATCAACTACGGTTCTTTCCAACGGACCAGAAGAATCTTCAATTGGTTTTTTAGAATTAGAGGTAGAACTCTATTTCTTATTTATTACAGAGTTCTTTAACGATCTTGAAACACCTGTTTATGCAGCATATTTCACTTTGTTTAGCAAGTCCTCATATTTCACACGATCCTTTAGTAGTGCTGGACACCTTTCGGTTTCTGCTTTTTTTCCTACTTGAGCACCAAAAAAGTGTACATGAATTGGAGTATAATAACAGGTAAACTTCTTTGGCAGTGCTTACACACCCATACCTTTGCATCCCCTGCATTTTTACTTGAGCACCAACTATGTCAACCTCTTGCAACAAGGGCTTATCATCCACTGGGGAGGTGATTCTATAACTTGATGTTTGTGTGGAATATTGTCATCTTATAAGAATGGTAGACCCAATATGATATGCCATGAATGGGTTGTGTGAATTTTGTGAAAATTCCTAATATGGTGATTAGCAAGCTTTATTGTCTTGCTTGTGGGATATGTTTTGAGAAGAGTAATTCCAATTTGCAAAAATAAAGCTTTTAGTCTTATTCCACTAGCTGAATCTCTAGTCGTAATTTATTCTAATTGCAAGCCTTCATGCTTTCCTAATATTTATTTATTTGTTATTTCTAGCTATTAATGTATGTGTTCTCAAATCCTTTATTAGGATGGTTCTAGGAATGTCGGATACCTCAAGTTTTTCTCATCCGAGTAATGGTAAGTAGCGAGATGGATAAATCCCCAAGTAAGCGAAGGACACACCAAAGAGCCTAAGACAAAGAATACCCATGTTAATTTCTCTATTTGTTCTTTAGTAGCTTTATAAATGCTTTTCTGTATAGTTGTCTTTCTATTTATGTAGGTATTACGTACTCTAATAACATTTGTTTATCTTATTTTATAATTACTCCATTTGTTCTTGGCATCACGACCTCAAGCTCGCCCCTATATGTGGGGTTCAGGTATTAAGATTTGATTTGGTTCTAGTTAATATTTTATTACGTGTGCTTTACTTCTTTTTTTTGCTGCATGAATCATTTGAATAAATAAACTTGAATAATGTTGCTGATCTTTTTGCAAAAGCTAGAATCAGTTAGCTTTGCCCCTTCGCCCCTTCTGGTATGTGCTTTATTGTCATCATTAAAATGCCTTTTTGTCTATTATTTAACATTGTAGTCAACTTCACCGTAATTTAATGTGGTTATTATTTAATAATGAAGGATAGCTAAGCACTAATTTAGGAAAACTAAAGATAAAATTTTATGATAAACACTATTGTCTAAATTGTTTCGGATTGTGACATTAAAATGTTATTGCTTGATATATATGTATATTATTATCTGTGTTTTGAGTGGTATGACATTTTAGTCTTTTATTTTTCTATTTTTATATTTCTAACCTAGGCATAAATTTCATTATGCATTTATTTATGCAGGTATTGGTCAACACATCAGTTCTTTCATTCCATAGTGACATCTGGACTATTAAGAGATAGTGTCATCTAGAGATGTAAATGAGTCGAATACAAAATATACAACACATTAATTGGTTTCGGTTTGACCTAGATGGCGTGAATTAAATTAAGTATAGTGAAATTAAATTTCATCGTTTTCAATTCCAGTTGTTCAACTTATACGTGAATTACAATACTTTACTAGATGGCGTGAATGCCTGCATAGTGAACTGGAACACTTTATTTTAAATTTTACAACTAAATGAAGTAATATAAACTAAGACAGAGTAATTTTATCTCTTCGAGAAGCACTAGTACTAAAAACTTTGTATATATCATTTACCAGGACAAATAAACTGTAACTTTTTGTCTATTTTTGCAAATATATAATATATAGTAATAGTAATGAAATTATAGTTAGGTCCTCAATGTGAATTATATGGATTGGTAAGTCATACATACCTCTTATAAGGTTTTGCTAAACCATATGCCACACATGGGCCTCCTTTTTGTTCTTAAAATGCTAGTTTTTTTTTTTGAATTTTGATTAAAAACTTTGACTAATAAAAGTCAAAATCAAATGAATTTTTAATTTAATTAGATGATTCAGTTTTAAGTTTAGGGCGAATTGTAAGAAAATACAATAAACTATGCGAATATTGTCATTGTATACAATCAACTTTATTTTATACTTAAAAATACACACACTTACAAATTTAGTTCATTGTATGCAAGTTACCTATGACAATAGGTAACTTACTTACCCGTAACTTGCCAAAAATAAAAGAACTTTGTTACGTAAAAATACAAGAAACTTTGTTCATTGTATACAATTGATAACCGACAACCTAGTGTCAGGTTACCAATTGTATACAATGAACAAAATTTGTAAGTTTTATGTATTTTAAGATACAAAATAAAGTTAATTGCATACAATGGCAATATTGACAAAGTTTTTGTATTTTCGCACATTTTACTAAAACGAAGGGATATGGTTCTCTAATAGAGATGATCCTAATTAGTCTTTTATTTTAAATATGAAATAACACATTATTTGCCACATCATCTTAGATGTATTTTCTACGAGTTTGATATATTAAATGATAGTTTTTAAAGTTGGGTCCTTAGACTAACTGACATTAAATCCAAGCCCTTGCACATAAGGGTATTTTTGGTCATTTTGTCTGTTATCTATATTACGAAACACTAATAACCCTAAATCTTTGTTTACTCCATCTCTCTACTCCACCTCTCTCATAAACACATTCTTGAGGTTTTGCAGACTCACCACCACCAACGGCTTCAATTCTACCACCGCCGCCACAACCGTCATCATGGTTGCCTTCAACGACGGTGGCGGTTTTAGATCTATGCATTGCCGCCATCTCCATAACCACCCCTATCATCATCCATTTGTATGTGTGGAGGTGTCGCTATCACTTAGATCTGAAGCACCATCACGGTCATCACCACCATCGTTCATATTTGAATCATCATCATCACCATCGGTTAGAGTCACAACCGACGCCGACCTTGGAGTCAAAGCCGCGAGTCCAGCCATAGCCCACATTGGAGTCACAAACACCACCTCCATTGCTCAGATCTAAAAAAATGTTTATGTGATTGGAGATTGAAGAGTAGGTTTTTCATTTTTAATAAATTTGATTGTTTATGAGTATAGATAAACACATATAAACACAAGTTTCTAATTTGTTATCTGAAGTTGGCTATTAACTAGATTTGAGAAGTAATAATGTGTGATTATGGGTTTTTTTATTAATGTGTTATTGTTCACCAATCTGGCTTCAAATTTGATTCTTGATTATGGTTTAACTTTGTTCAAGTTTAAATTATACAAATGCAGATTTAAGTTTGATTTTGTTTGCACAATCTTCATACCTTCAAGCCATTGAAGGTTTAATTTTTTTGTTTAATTGTATACGCAACCATATGTGCTTCACTGTCTCATCTTGATTTGGTTTTTGTAATTGATATGTAAATTAAGTATTTGTTTGAAATAAGAACAACATGTATTACTAAAAGAGTAAATTGATTTGTTTTATGGGTTTCATGTTCTTCAATTTCAATTTAAAACACGGTGATCTCTAGCACGATGGTAGTTGTGGTGGTTGTACTATTTTTTTTCTTTTTTAATTTTTTTTTAAAGTTTTAGTCCTGTTATAAACAAATGGTATAGATTTAGGAGTAGTTATAGTGACATTTCCCTAGATTGTGGCTGCTAAGGAGCACTTCCTTACAAGTTTATGTTTGTAATGTTTCGTAAAATATGGTGTAAACTAATCTATACTTTTAACATTCTCTCACCTCTTTAATTTTAAGAGTTCTTAAAATTCAATCAAAACAACACCATGACCTTTCATTCTATTTAAATTAATTTCATCCACTCAATCTTTAACCATTTCATTCTCTCAACTAATTTAATTTAACTTTTTATTTATTTAAAATAAATTCTTATACATTAACACACTCTCTCACACACAAACGTATTTATTCACTCATATCAACATAATTACAAAATCTTATTAACTTATTTCTGCTTATTTCATTATTATAAATCTTTTTTCTTATTTTAATGTCTTTTAGAATTTATTTTTAAAATAAATAAAATAGTTGATATAATAAAAGAAAATTAAAAAAACGAAAAAGTTGTTGTACAAAACATTTTCGTGATATTCTTGAAAGTGACATGTTGTAAAACATACACTATTTGTCACTGTAGTATTGCGCGGGTACCATGCTATATTATATATGTAGTCTCTGACTTTGACTTAAATTTTATGAAATAAAAAGATTGCTTTGTCTTGAAAAAAAAAGTTTAGAGTGGTGTCATGCGTATGTTATCCTGTTCAAAAAAATAAATAAATGAGAGGGATAGGAGTTGGCCGGAAATTCAGAAAAATATTCAAAGCTTCAAATAATCAAATTTTTATCATTTCAATCTGTCACGATCACTTGTTATCAAGTTCGGGTCTTCAATAATGTTATTTTTCAAGTTTATTTTTCGAATTAATTATTAGCTTATTATACAGTAAATAATAAGTCGGACTTTTGAAAATAAACAGAGATCAGGTGCTGTGGGATAATTATGTGGCTCGTCTTAAGTTACGGTAGTCTTCTACAGAGGTGGTAATCGTATCCTGTTCAGGTTGATAAGTTTTGAAAATGTCAAGATATGTGATACGAACTCATATATGTGAAAACGCAACACGACTCACTTAACCTATATACGAGTTTGCGGATCATTCCCGAATTGACGGGTCAACATGTCCAGTTTTACTAAATTTGTCCCTTGTTTGCCAAATAAATAATCCAAATACAAAATGCCAAATAGAGTATTATAACCTTACCTAGTTAGTTAAATCCAAATATAAAAACTTGATGATTTTATAAAAATAGTTTAACTAGAAGTGATGAAACACTAATCGATGGTGGTCTCAAAACAACGAAGAACAAAAAAGAAATGATGAATTTGTTTCTCATGATGGCTACGAAGATTAAGAAATAAGAGGAATGCCTAATTGGCAAATATGAAACATGAAATAAAGGGATAAATAGAAAAATAAATAAATGAAAAAAAAGTATACGGGGTTGGAGGGTCGAGCCATGAATCGCTAACAAACCTGAACGCGACTCGTTCATTTATATGGGTTAACCCGAAAATGACCTGAAGCAATTTATGTTTATTTACCATAGTGCCGTATTGATAATTGTCATCACCGAGTGTCACTTCAGAATCATTAATCCGCACTAATAGCCATAGTAATAAATGCTTATTATAATAATCACTAATCTTACCTTTTTTTAATTAAAAGCAGAGTTGATTTTAAAGAAAAAACAAAAAAGAAAACCCTATCACGAGTCACAATCGAAATAGAGATGAAAGATGATAGTAAGAGATTTGAAAGGAAATAAAAAAAGTTGTGTGTTCCTGAGTTATTTTAAAGAGAGAAAGAAAATGATTTAAAAGAAAAGTTTATCAAAACTTTTTCTTCTAAATTTTCTTCTAAAAAATGGGAGGATTTAGAAGAAAAAAAAAATCGTTATGATTTTTCGTAAGTGACTAAATTACCCTTAAATATAATAAATAATTTTGAAAAATAAGGTTATATTGTAAAGTGACTATTTTTTTTCCTCTCCAACTTGAGAAGACAAACTTATTTTTTTTAGTTCTTTTATTTCCAATTTTACTTCTTTTCTTTCTAATTCAAAAACATGAAAAATTATATCATTATCTTTTCTTTTCTATTGTTAATTTTCTTTTATATATATATATAGGGGAGGGTTCATGCGAAAGTGTCTTATTTGCAAAAAGTACGAGAAGCAATCTTGACCTTTTATTTATATTTGATCTAATGGCTTAGATTAATCTTATTTTTTATTTTTTTAACTCAAAAGGATACAATAGTAAACAAAGAATTTTCTCTCTTCAATATATTTTTCTCTCTCCTTCAATTTTTAAACAAATAAATTAGAAATAATTTAATAAAAATTAATAATTTTGCGGTGTTCAACGATGAACGTAACCAAAATATTTAAAATTTTGAATCATTAAATGTTATGTTTATTACACTTAGTTCACTAATAAACTCTAAATTTATATTGTTTCATCATTAAATGTTTTTTTTCTCTTTTTGATCTTTACATTTTTTTTCTTTTCTTCTGTATCATTTTTTTCAACTATCATTCGTGGTCGTTCATTATTGAATAGCGTACTAAACGTAAAAACTAACTTTTCTTTTTTATATCTGAAATGTTCATTACTAAACATCTAACCGTTATTTATCTCCGTTGTCTTTGTTCATTAGAAACAAATCAAACTTTTTTATTTTTAATAAAGATTAACAAACCATAAACAACAAAAAACAACGATATTTATTATTGAGCAATATAAATGTTTAATGATGAACAAAACCATATATACACTTACAAATAACCTTTAAAATTCACCATTGAACATAAATTATATTTTCATCACAACACAAATGTAATCTAAAAATAATCTATAATACAACTACTACATTCGATTACAATAATTTTACATCATGGACTCCTAGACTCGTATACATCGAACCCTATCAATTAATTGAATTTATATTAAGTTTTCCATCATCAAAACGCAGCCTTTATACTCAGTTTTTAAGCTTCACGTTGACAGCCCTTAAGCCTTTATACCCACTCTCGATTTAAGCATTATATATAGGGTTTTGTTCAATATAGTCCTTATTAAAATTATAGTCCTGAGGGACAATTTTTAGCCATTAGATTTCAAGATCAGTGGTTTAGATTTAATCTTAGATAATAATTAAAATTGATATAAGGAAGGACAATTCTGACTTTTTACATATTGGTGTCCACTTTCTCTTTTCTCTAATTTATTTAAAATTAATTATCTCACAAACCGTTAATCGTTAGATGAAACCAATTATACCGTTGCGATCCTCGTGTTCCCCTCTTTTATTAGAGATGTCACTCAAGACTATAAATTAAATTAAGACTATATTTAACATTTCTTATAAATCAATAATCAATTACATGGAAATGGTTAATTACTCACCTTTATGCTAACAAAATATTGTCCAATTTCTTTAAATGGCTCTCCTTATGTTTCCTTATGGCCCAACTAATCTCTTGTTATATAACATTTTACCATCGTTAACCTTTACTTGGCCCAAAACAATTTTATAACTCATAAATTAAATACTAGATATTTACAATAATAAAATCAAATAATGACAATATTAATTAAATATATAAAATGGTAATTTTAGAAAGTTATATACATTAAATGACACTTTTTGAAATTAGTTATACACAACAGTAAAAGATGACAATTATGACACTTTCAAAAACTAAACCCAAACAAATATTGACACATTTTTGCAAGTTGATTGCATTATTTGAAACAAATTAAGGTTCCTTGCATATAATAGCATTTAACCAAGTTTCATTGTGATTTTGTGTAATATGCCCTTAAATTTATTTGTAACTAGGTAAAAAAACGTGTAAAGAAAGAAAGAAAGAAAGAAAGAAAGAAAAATTTACAAAAATAGTTGTCAAATGGTTTAGTAATTAAGCATGGGCGTAGATGAAAAAAAGAAGAAGGAAAAGTAGGCCGTGGAGTTCGAACTACGGTGGCCTTTGCCATTGTACATGTTACTAACCAAATGAGCTAAGTAGAATGTTTGACTTTGACATGCAATTAATGATATAAAATGAATGGAAGTTTTGCATAAAAGACAAAAATATTTTCTCCTAATGTGTAATGTCTTAAGGTTGCTCGTGGTGTCCACTCAAGATACCACTCTTTGAATTATGCTAAATGGCTACTACAATCTTGACGTCTGGATGGAATTCAGCTTGTGACTTTTTATTTTCATACATAATAAAAAAACCAGGAAACCAATTTGTGGGCTCTTGAAATTGACGTTGAGAAAGAAGGAGATTACAGAATTTTAGGGTTTTGATTAGGTTTACTTTTGAAGATAAACTCGCATTCCTAGACTTCTTACGTTGTTTTACTAAAGTTGTCACATAATAACACTCATTATAGTTTATTATTACTTAATAACTTTTTGGATAATTATCTTATAATATAATTAGTTAATGAAAATATATCCACGTTGTCACCTTTTGCTATTATGTGTATTCAGCTTTAAAACTTACTATTTAATGTCTCAAAACATAACATTTATATCCAAGCTATCACCTTTTGCTATTATGTGTATCCAGCTTTAAAACTGGTGTTACATGATGATGTAACACCAGTTTCGCTAACTTGGCGAATGATGTGGCAAGTGAGATGGCATTTCAAACTAAAAAAATATCAAAAATAAAAATAAAATTTGTTTTTAATAATAATAATAATAAGATGAAAAGGTTTCATATCCATGGTAGTTCATTTGTAAAGGTTTTCATCCACAGTATGGATTCGAGGATTAGTGATTCAGTTATGCTTCATAATCCGAATGTCGATCTTCATCTGTCAGTTGAAGGATTCGGTTCTTGGTTCGATTTTAGTTTCTTGGTTCAATTTTAGATTCAATTCGATTTTAGTTTCAAATCCAGATTTGTGACTTCGATTTCAGTTTTTATTTGAAAGTTTTGATTTCTGTTCTTGATTTTAGTTCCTCATTGTTCAAATGAATGTTCTTAAGGATGAACGTGATGAATTTGGGTTTAAGATTACAATTCTAGTTCATGGGTTTTGGGATTTATGTTCTTCATCTTGAATTTATGGTTTTACATATCCCATTTTTTGGTTTCATCGGTCAAAGTTTTTTATTTCATTTTAGGTTAAAAAAAATTTGGGTTTCCGGAACAAATCTCCATTTTCAAAAAAAAAAAAATTGGTTTGTGGAATAATCTCCATTTTCAAAACATTTGGGTTTCTGGATTGAGTTCATCTAAACATCATTGATTTTGATTTGGTTTGTGACTTCATCGATGTTCGATTTTTGTTCATATGGGGTTTCGATTTTTGTTCATATGGTAACATCTCAATTTCTATGAATTTTCATATGATTTCAGTTCTGATTTCATATGATTTTGATTTCGTAACACCTCGGTTTGGTTTTAGTTCCGATGAAGATGATGAATGTTATATGCCTTTTCTTTTCATTCTTAAAGGATGAAGACAATAAATGTTGTTCACGAATACTGAGGTGGCAACAAAAATGATGATGTGGAAAATATTGTAATATTAAAAATAAATATAAAATAAAAAAATAATCACTTACCTATTGTGTAGGTAACCGGGTACATAAATTAACTTACAATAGCAAAATGTGATAAGCTGGATATATATTTATGAACCATACCCGGTATAAATCATATTTAATACTTTTTGCAATCAGTTCACTCATATTTAATTAACTAGTTTTATAAATTAACTTATTACTTAATTAAGGAATTTTGATATATTCTTTTTACATATCTTCTAATACAAATAAAAGTCGTAAACCAATTGAAGCTTTGGGAAGGATATAAAGGGGTATGGAATGGAGATCGTATGACCGTTGGGATAATTCGAATAAGCTTTTAAGCACTATATCTTGGCAAATCTGTAAGTCCACGTTTGAATCGGACTAATGATTTTTTTAACCTTTAAAAGGAGTTTTTGATTTTGCTTTTCCGTACCCATAGGTTGGGCCATAGTGTTACGTGTTGGTCTATTATTATTGCTTTACTCATTATTGATTCTGTCCATGTATGCGAGCTATTATGTTATTAATCACCTATGCGGGTATCATAGGTGTGCTGTGGCACCGGTGTCATGACACTTTCGTGGCAGTGTGATCGGTTCATGACGTCTCCTCTATGTTCGGCTCCGAGAGCTATTCTATTAGGAGATATATGAGTAACCCTAGTTCTGGTATGTTTTGTTTGTGGATGGTGGCTTGGTGCCCAATACACCATTCACCACCGATACTTATGAGTCTGCAACTCCGTAACACTTGTTTAATTGATTAAGCGAGTGTCACCATTTGAGCTCGGTCTCTATCGTACCCTCAGTTTCCTTTGACTTGGTTATTATTCCTATGAATTGGTTGACTTGGACTCAATATTGGATTATTCTTGTTTGAATATTTGTATGTATACGACAGAGTAAACTTTACTCTTGCACTTCGTTGCATACTATATATGTTTCATTTATTACGTAACTAGGATTTTATAGCCCGCGCGCTGCGCCGGGTTTTATGAATATAACATTTTATTATCAAAATAAATCATAGGATTAGGTTGATCTACATGACAATATATTAATAATTTTATAAAAACACATCGAAATAATAAAACGTGCGATAAAAAAATAATCATACGACAGGGTTCTAATATGGTGCTAGAATATTGAAACAAAAAAGAGCCAAAAGAGATTTCAAATATTATAGATAAAATATTGAATTTCCAACTTCAAAAAATTTATATTTACCCATCAAGTTTAAATTTTTTTGAAAGAAAAATCACTTAAAGTAGTATAATACACTAAGACCATATTAAGTTAATAATAATAGTAAATAATTAATATAAAGTTTGTGGAAAAGGTACAAATATTTGAGTTGAGTTATTGATTTTTTAAATATAATCATCCTACATGACACATGAAAAGTGAGTAATATACACTAATAATATAGCTGTTAGAAAAAAATATACAGTAATAATATAACTTTTTATTAAAAAATTTATTGAACCTCATTGTTGGGAAAAATAGGCTTACAAATATATCCTCTTTTGTTGATACAAAAATTTATAACTTGTTTATATAATTGTATGTACTAACATTAACATATGTGCACATATACATATATATATTCAATCAAATATATTCTCTTCTATGATCTACAAAATAAGCTTCATCAAATGGCCAAGCTCCAATCGTCAAGATCCGAGTTTAAGTAGAAGCCGATGTCGAAGATTCCTACAAATAAACGTTCAAAGTTTATGAGCTTACAAAATAAATAATTAAATGAGTTTAAGTTTTTATAAAATAATTTTTATAAAAACTTTTATAAAAATTGAGAAACTTTTTATAAAATCACAAGCTTGGTAGTCAAAGCAAATGAATTCCTATTTTGGCAAATACTAAACATAATCTTCTATTGAAATAAGCCAAAACCATATTTAGCAAAAGGAATCTCTCAAAGAGGTAAACTTCCAACATGCTTTGTGCATTTGGTTTCTAAACTACCATTTTTATGATTAAATTCAAACTTAAGAAGTATGGCACTAACCCAACTTTTTTAAAGCTTCTTTTCAGTGCATTTTTATGGTAAAAATGGGTTGTTTGTGGTTTTGGTAAAAGCCCAACGTCTATGTGCACAAGGCTCAAAAATCTCCAGCAGGCCGACGGTCGATGCCACGGTCGACCGTGGATCGACCGTGGATCGTCTGGACACTTTTTGAGCATCAAACTTTTTCCTTATTTAAAGCAACTCAAGTCTTGTGTTTTATTAACCTCTTGCAATCTGAAAAAATACAGAATACATAAAAATCTTGTGAGCTCATATTCCTTGATAATTCAATCTTTCAAGATCAAGAATCAAGCAAGAGTGAAAGTCTTCAAGTTTATATACTTCATTACATTCATATACATTTGTAATAGTGTGAGGATAATCTCTAGCCTATAGAATTAGAGAGAAGTGAGGATCAACTCTAGCCTTTCCAATTAGAGTGAAGTGAGGTTTATCTTAACCTTGTTTGCAAGAGTGAAGTGTAATTCTTGTAAGCTAAAGAGAGAAGTTGTAAAAGGTTTATCTCTACCTTCAAAGAGAGAAGATAGTGGAGCAACTCTTGGTGGGTGAGGCCAAGGAGTGGATGTAGAGCAAGGTTGTTAACCCTTGCTTGAACCACTATAAATCATTGTGTCCAAACTACTTCATTGGTGATATCTTCCTTCCCTAAACTCTTTAATTATTTGCAAATATTTTATAAAAACTTTAGAAAGTGGGCATATAACCTATTCACCCCCCCTCTAGGTTCTAACAATTGGTATCAGAGCAAGTTGCTCTAGATATTTTTTGAAAAGTCGTTTTAAATCTTCTAAAATTTTTTTTTTCAAAAATTTTTGAGTTGACAAAATGGGACAAAATTATGTAGAGGGGAATTCTATGGTTAGACCTCCACTTCTTGAAGAAGAAGGGTTTTGTTATTGGAAACAAAGATTCATGACTTATGTCAAAGCTAAAGATGTTGATCTTTGGGATATTATTGAAGAAGGGGATTATGTACTAAAAACCTTTGATTCCAAACAAGATGCCTTTGTTCCACTTCCTAAAGAAAAATGGGATCAAGAGGATAAGAAAATGGTTTCTAAAAATTTTGAAGCAAAATTGTTTCTTTACAATGCTTTGCCTAGAAAAGAATTTGAAAGAGTATTTATGTGTGAAAGTGCAAATGCTATTTGGAAATCTCTTGTCACCACACATCAAGGAAATGCCCAAGTTCTAGATAACAAAATTGAATTACTTGTGCAACAATATGAACAATTTCAAATACTAGATGATATGAAAATTGATGAAGCTTTTGCAAAGTTTAATACTATTGTTACTAGTCTCAAGTCACTTGGGACTACTTACTCTAACAAAAAGATTGTAAGAAAGTTTCTTAGGGCTCTTTCACCAAAATGGAGGGCAAAGGTGACGGCTATTGAGGAGTCAAAAGATTTGAACATACTTCAAATGGATGAGCTAATAGGAAATCTCAAAGTGTATGAAGTGATCATGCAAAAGGATGATGAGATTGCCAAGCTAAAGAAAGAGAAGAGCAAGTCCATTGCACTTAAAGCCAAACATATCAACGACTCCTCTAGTGATGAAGGAGATGAAACAAATAGTGATGAGGATGAAGAGTATGCTATGATGGTGAGGAACTTTAAAAAGTTCTTCAAAAGAAAAGGCAAGCATGTGAAAGCTCCATTTGATCCTAAGAAGTACAAGCAAGCCAAGGATGCCAAGAAAGAAAAGAAATCATCTAGAGAATGCTATGGATGTGGAGACTCTTCACATCTCATAAGTGATTGTCCAAAGGTAGCCTCAAAGAAAAAGGAAAATCACAAAGCCTTCCTAGGAGGTGCATGGAGTGATAGTGGTGATGAAAACCAAGAAGAAACAAAAGAAGAAAAATGTCTCATGGCCTTTGAGACAAGTGAGGTACACTCCGATTCTAGCTACTATAGTGACAATAATGGCCATCAATATGATCAATTATGTGATTTTAGCTCAAAAATACTTACTAAAAATGAGGAGTTAAAAAATGAGAATAAAAGTTTGAAAAAGGAAAATATCAAGTTGAAAAATGAAAATGATGACTTAGTTATAAAGATAAAAGATCTAGAAAACAAAATTGCATCTCATACACATACAAGCATAAAAGATTTGGAGAGTAAGCTAAAAACAAACTTGGATACAACCACACTGTCAAAATTTGAGAATAGTTCAACAAAGTTAGATGAAATGTTAAAGATTCAAAAATCATCAAAAGATAAGGGTGGCATTGGATTCTCTGGGCACTCAAACAACATGCCAATAAGTCACTTGAAAACCATTCAATTTGTGAAAGAAAAAGGGAAAGAAAAAATCCAGGACCTCCACGGTCGACCCACGGTCGATACCGTGCATCGACCGTCGGGTCACTGGAATTTTCAAAAGAACAAAAATGTAAACATTGTCTCTAGCTCTTCCACTTGTATGCCCAAGGTTGCAAGTAATGAGTTAACGAGAAAGTTTTATACTCCAATAACAAAGCTTGGACTTGGATTCAAGAAACCTAAATCAAATGTGACTCAAAAACCAAAATACTCTCAATCCATAAACCCTAAGAACACATGGTATTATAAAAGTTTTAGAATCACACAAAGATGGATTAGAATAGGAGTTTTTGATGCTAACCATCCAGGACCCATGAAACATTGGGTACCAAAAGCTTGAATGAAAACTTCATATGTGTAGGGCTGCAATAAAAGTGAGAATATGTCTCATGAATGGATTCTTGATAGTGGTTGTTCAAAACACATGACCGGTAATAGAGAACTCTTCACCTCATACAAGGAGTATGATGGAGGACATGTTGTGTTTGGAAGCAATCTAAGAGGAAAGGTGATTGGTAAAGGTAACATTCTTCATGACAATATCAAATTCTTGAATGTTGAGCATGTTAGTGGTTTAGCTTACAATTTAATAAGTATTGGTCAACTATGTGATAAAGATCTAAATGTTAAATTCACCAAACATGAAAGCTTAATATGCAAAGATGATAAGGTTTTAGTAAAAGGTGTTAGGAGAAATGGACTATATACATGTAGACTTGGTAATAATCCTAACACACAAGTATGTCTTGCATCTATAATTGATAATTCAACATTATGGCATAGAAGACTAGGTCATGCCAACATGAGACTACTACAAACATTGACTAGAAATGAGCTTGTTAAAGACTTACCAAATATTAAATTCGATAATCATTTTTGTGATGCATGTAAAATAGGAAAACAAGTACATTCATCTCATAAATCTAAAAATGCTATAACTACAAAAAGATGTCTTGAACTATTGCATATGGATCTTTTTGGCCCTTCATCAATTCAAAGTTATGGGGGAAACTTCTACACACTAGTTGTTGTAGATGACTTTTCTAGATATACATGGACCCTATTTTTGAAAAACAAAAATGAAGCTTTTGACAAATTTAAAACTCTTGGCAAGAAAATTCAAAACCAATTTAGTTGTACGATCATTTCAATTCGTACCGACCATGGAAGAGAATTTGACAATGAAGCGCAATTTGGAGCATTTTGTGAAAAATATGGAGTGTCTCATAACTTTTCGGCTCCTCGCACTCCCCAATCAAATGGGGTTGTTGAAAGGAAAAATAGGACTTTACAAGAAATGAGTAGGACAATGCTAAATGAACAATCCATTCCACAAAAGTTTTGGTGCGATGCGGTCTCAACGGCTACATACATCCTAAATAGAGTCTTGATTAGACCAATACTAAATAAAACACCCTATGAAATCATCAAAGGTAGAAAACCATCCTTAGGACATCTTAAGGTATTTGGTAGTAAATGCTATATCCTTAATACCAAAGACTACTTGACAAAATTTGATCCTAAAGCATATGAGGGTGTCTTCTTAGGATACTCCTTGAATAGTAAAGCCTATAGAGTATTAAACAAATCCACTATGGTTGTGGAGGAATCCCTTAATGTCACATTTGATGAATCTCCACTTCCTCCTTAGACTCAACCCTTAGTAGATGATGACAAATTAGAAGAAGAAGCCATAGAACAACAACTCTCAAAATTAGACATAAATCATCATAGTGTTCAAATCCCAATAATAGATAACAAAACCACAAGTAATGAAAATGAAATTAAAGAAAATAGGAACCATCCAATAACTCAAGTCATAGAAAACTTGAATCAAAGACTCACTAGATCCCAAGCCCAAAACCTTAATACTTTCTTTGCATTTGTGTCACACATAGAACCCAAAAATATTAAAGAGGCAATTAAAGATGAAAATTGGGTAATGGCAATGCAAGAAGAGTTAAATCAATTCACTAGAAGCCAAGTTTGGGACTTAGTACCTTTACCTAGTGGTCACACAATAATTGGAACTAAATGGGTTTTTAGAAACAAAGTTGATGAAAATGGAAATATCACTAGAAACAAAGCTAGACTAGTAGCCCAAGGATATAACCAACAAGAAGGGATAGATTATGATGAAACCTTTGCTCCGGTTGCTAGATTAGAATCCATAAGGATTCTACTTGCTTATGCTTGTGCTCAAAATTTTAAACTATATCAAATGGATGTCAAAAGTGCTTTTTTAAACGGGTTTATAAATGAAGAAGTTTATGTATGTCAACCTCCCGGTTTTGAAGACCCCATTCATCCATCTTATGTATATAAACTTAGAAAAGCATTGTATGGCCTTAAACAAGCTCCTAGAGCTTGGTATGATAGATTAAAATCATTCTTGTTGAAAAATGAATATAATATGGGTAAAGTTGATAATACATTGTTCACAAAGAAAAGAAAAGATGATATCTTGCTTGTACAAATTTATGTGGATGATATCATATTTGGATCAACATGCCAAGACTTGTGTGATGAATTTTCAAAACTTATGCATAATGAATTTGAAATGAGTATGATGGGTGAATTGAATTACTTTCTTGGACTTCAAATAAAACAATATGAAGATGGTACATTCATAAATCAACAGAAGTATATTAAAGACATGCTTAAGAAATTCGATTTTGAAAATGTGAAACCAATGAGTACACCTATGGCTACAAACACACACTTGACACAAGATGAAGAGGGTGAAAGATTTGATAGTACAAGATATCGTGGTATGATCGGGAGCTTGCTTTATCTAACGGCAAGTCGTCCCGATATTATGTATAGTGTATGTGTGTGTGCTCGTTTTCAGGAAAATCCAAAGAAATCACACTATGAGGCCGTCAAACGAATATTCCGATACATTAAAGGAACAATCAACTTGGGATTATGGTATCCAAAGTGGAGCGGCTTAGATATAATGTGCTATGCGGATTCGGATCTCGGTGGATGCTACTTGGATAGAAAAAGTACAAGTGGAGTATGTGCCTTTATTGGATTGGCACTTACCTCATGGCTCTCGAAAAAGCAAACATCCGTTGCCTTGTCAACAACCGAAGCCGAATATGTAGCCGCCGGAAGAGCATGCGCTCAGGTCTTATGGATGCAACAAGCTTTATTGGACTATGAGGTACATCTATCCGAAATTCCTATTATGTGTGATAATAAAAGTGCCATTGATTTAAGTAAAAATCCTGTATTGCATTCAAGAACTAAACACATCGAAATTAGACATCACTTTCTACGTGATAATGTGCAAAAAGGCAATATAAGCTTAGAAAAAGTTACGTCATGTGAAAATATTGCTGACATATTCACTAAACCACTAAAAAAGGAAGTATTTGACACAATAAGACTTGGTTTGGGGATGATGGAACATGTACCTTAAGAGATAAACACCTAAAAACTGAAAAACAGCAAAAAAAAAAAAATGCAACCCAGTGGCTCCACGGTCGAACCACGGTTGAAGACTCATCCTCTCTTGCCTTTTCCCTTCCTCACGAATTTCTTGTTCAAGGTATAAGTTTATCTTTTCTTCCTTTTTCTTAGGGCTCTCTCTTTGCACCAAAGAATCATGTGGATCTTAGGATTAGGTTGATTTTTGGAAAAGAAAATATGTTAGGTTTGTTGAGTAGAAAATGGTATATGAAAATGGTGGGTTCAGTTTTAAATATAGATGATGTCTAAGTTATTATTATAAGATTCAATTAGTATATGCATATCATGTCAAAAAGGGACAAAAATGAAAACTTGAAAACCGTCCACTGCCGGTCGAACCACGGTCGACCGTACTTCGACCGCAGATTATCACCAAAAATCCAGACCAACGACGGTCGATCCACGGTCGATACCGTGCATCGACCGTAAGCCCACTGGAAATTTTTTGAACTTTTAAATTTTTATGTTTTGACTTTTAATGTCCAAACTCAATGTAGTTTTGCTTAATCTACATCAACTAACCTTAGTAACCACATGATTCATAAAATTTTCAAAATCTTCTCAAATTTAGGCACACACTAGTCATAATACTATATATTTGTACTTAATCATTTAATTATTGTCTCTATAGATAATCATGCCACGTGTTCGGACATCGGCTTCAAGAAAACCCGACAACCCTACCCCTCGTCAATCCGCCAATGCTCTAAAGAAACGGGCCATAAACGAGGGTCGTGTAGTTGCGGTCAATCAACTTGACCAATATAGGACCCAAGCCACCTTTGAGGCTATTGGGTGGACTATTTTCCTTTCTCTCTCAAATGTCATTTATAAAAATCGTCTCTATGAATTTTATGCCTCCTTCATCTATAATGAGGATGATGAAGTAATCACCTTCAACATTGAAGGTAAGGACTTTACCTTCACTCTTGTCCAACTAGGTAGGATTCTACACATCCCATCCTCCGGCCTCAAATACTATCATACCGGTCATAGCCTCACAAACCTTCCACCCGTCTTCACCATTCCTGAAATCATTGGGTCAATTTGCAAACCAAATGTTCCCCACACCTCAACCAATCTTTTCGGAAGAGATCTTCTTCCCGAATGTGCCGTTTGGAACAAAATCATTGATTCCAATATCTTTCCCAAATCTGGGAATCATTCTGAAATAAGTGCTATTCAAGCTGTTCTTCTTCATGCTCTTAAAACGGGGACCGAGATCAACCTCACGCACATTCTTGCTAAACGCATGAGTGGTCTCGTGACAAGTCGTAGGGATCTTCCCTATGGCCGTCTTCTATCTCTTCTGTTTACGAATCTACCGGATGTTTCTCGCATTGTCTCAACTCCGGGATCCTCCATGCCCATCGACCTTGCGACACTTCGCAAGATGTCTTCCCATAAAGGGACGAAACGGGCACACTCTTCCTCTTCCGGAGATACGGAAGCCGAGATTGACAAATTCACCTTTGGTGAAGAAGAGGAAGGTGAAGCGGAGAGTTCAATTCCTCCGGATTTCGGCATGGTTGAAGGCACTACCGATGAACGAATTGCAGCACTAAATCGCAATGTGAATGCTTTACGGAATGAAACTTGCTCTCTCCGTAAAGAAATGAAAGGGGTAAAGGGTATGTTGAGATCAATTATGAATGCTCTTAAATGTAATTCCGGAACCGATGGGGGTGAGCCGTCTCAATCATGAGTCTATGTTTTATGATTACCACATTTGTCTTTCAAACAATTTATTTCTATGTATTCACACAATATGGTATTTATGTTGGTCATGTGCTACAATATTTTATGCTATGATGTACGTTCTGTGGTTTGATATGCATGCTTTCCATATAACATGTATTGTGATTAATATTGACTATGCTCACATCACTCGTGCAAGTCTTTGGTAGAATTTTGTATGTACTCTAGCTCATCCAAATCAAGATATGGTGATCTACGTTTAAGGGGGAGCTTATGTCAAGGGGGAGTCTCCTTTTTGTTTAAGACAAAAAAGGGGGAGAAGATAGAAGAATATATAGAAGATAGAAGAATATATAAATATATATGTATATATGCACATGTTAACATGTTAAAGTTATATATACAATTTATTATACAAGTTATAAATTTTTGTCTTCAACAAAAAGGGGGAGATTGTTGGGAAAAATAGGCTTACAAATATATCCTCTTTTGTTGACACAAAAATTTATAACTTGTTTATATAATTGTATGTACTAACATTAACATATGTGCACATATACATATATATATATATATATTCAATCAAATATATTCTCTTCTATGATCTATAAAATAAGCTTCATCAAATGGCCAAGCTCCAATCGTCAAGATCCGAGTTTAAGTAGAAGCCGATGTCGAAGATTCCTACAAATAAACGTTCAAAGTTTATGAGCTTACAAAATAAATAATTAAATGAGTTTAAGTTTTTATAAAATAATTTTTATAAAAACTTTTATAAAAATTGAGAAACTTTTTATAAAATCACAAGCTTGGTAGTCAAAGCAAATGAATTCCTATTTTGGCAAATACTAAACATAATCTTCTATTGAAATAAGCCAAAACCATATTTAGCAAAAGGAATCTCTAAAAGAGGTAAACTTCCAACATGCTTTGTGCATTTGGTTTCTAAACTACCATTTTTATGATTAAATTCAAACTTAAGAAGTATGGCACTAACCCAACTTTTTTAAAGCTTCTTTTCAGTGCATTTTTATGGTAAAAATGGGTTGTTTGTGGTTTTGGTAAAAGCCCAACGTCTATGTGCACAAGGCTCAAAAATCTCCAGCAGGCCGACGGTCGATGCCACGGTCGACCGTGGATCGACCGTGGATCGTCTGGACACTTTTTGAGCATCAAACTTTTTCCTTATTTAAAGCAACTCAAGTCTTGTGTTTTATTAACCTCTTGCAATCTGAAAAAATACAGAATACATAAAAATCTTGTGAGCTCATATTCCTTGATAATTCAATCTTTCAAGATCAAGAATCAAGCAAGAGTGAAAGTCTTCAAGTTTATATACTTCATTACATTCATATACATTTGTAATAGTGTGAGGATAATCTCTAGCCTATAGAATTAGAGAGAAGTGAGGATCAACTCTAGCCTTTCCAATTAGAGTGAAGTGAGGTTTATCTTAACCTTGTTTGCAAGAGTGAAGTGTAATTCTTGTAAGCTAAAGAGAGAAGTTGTAAAAGGTTTATCTCTACCTTCAAAGAGAGAAGATAGTGGAGCAACTCTTGGTGGGTGAGGCCAAGGAGTGGATGTAGAGCAAGGTTGTTAACCCTTGCTTGAACCACTATAAATCATTGTGTCCAAACTACTTCATTGGTGATATCTTCCTTCCCTAAACTCTTTAATTATTTGCAAATATTTTATAAAAACTTTAGAAAGTGGGCATATAACCTATTCACCCCCCCTCTAGGTTCTAACACTCATAATTAAATATAACAAATATTGTTTATATAAGAAATACAAAAGATAAAAATTTATAAGAATACAATATGTAAAAAAATATATTACTTAAGAAAAACTAAAAACAAAAGCGATAATGACATAATTTTATATTCTTAATTAATATCCTTACGAAAATGGTTAATGTGATTTAGTCCTTACAATTGGAGTTTTATTTTGGTTTATCATTTAAACTTTATTTCCCGACTATATTATCATTGGAGTTTAAGACTATTGTGATATAATCTTTTGACTTTATCTAAAACTTGTTTAACTTTAAAATTGAAAAATTATTTTGGTTTAACCTATACATTTATTTTAAAAACACTAACATTTTAAAGTAGTAAGTTATTTTGCTTTTATACTTAAACAATATTTTTGTTATAAAAACTAAGCTTTATTTATTTAAACCTTCAATTTTTTCGAATGGTTTTACCTTTAAATAAATATACATATTACTAATGCACAAAATTTATGTGGTCTTTTATTTGATTAAAAAAACATATTATTAATGAGTTAGTGTAAATTTTGATTTTGAAATACATTTGTAAGTTACTTTTTAAAAAACTTATATGCTAGTATGTAAAATATAAATAATAACATATATTTAAGAATATTTTTTACCAAAAAAGGACAGAAGTTGTAACGTAAACCGTTTGTTCTATAACGACTTATTTACATTTTAGCCAAACGATCAAAGTATAATATGATGCGTATCTACATAAGATCCATTCTAAGAATAAAGTTTAAAGGTTAAATCAAATTAACTTAAACTTTAATACTTAAACAATTCAAGAATAAAGGTTAATTGTTTCAACAAAATAAGCATAAACTTTAAAGTTAAAATATTAAAAAAAAGTTTTAGAGTTTAATCGAAATAGAGTTTAAATTATTTTTATCCTTGATTAAAGTTCTTGAATAAATAAATATATTAAATATTGTTTACATGAAGTTATAACAAACATTTATGAAATTTAAATTAAGAAAAAATTATTTAAAAAAATAGACACAATGTTTTAATAAAATAAAGGTTAGAAAGAATACAAAAGTTAAAAAGGAATAACAATCGGAATCCATATTTTTAAGAAATTATTTAAGTTGAAAAAAGAAAAATAGGTTTAAAAGAATACGAAATTAAAAAAAAGACATAAAAATTCTAGATTTTGTAAATACAGGATTTGAACCCTCGCCTTCTAGGTAACAAACATGGTCTTTACCAAGCCGGCAGATTCAATTTTAGTTAAAAAACGCGTTATTTAATATATATTATAAAAGTGTTTTTTCCTTAAAATAAAAATAAGGGATTTTGTAGGGGCAGGAATCAAACCCCAGCCTTCCGCCTAAAAGACATAGTCCTTACCAACCCAGCAGCTTCTCATTTGTAACCCCCGCCTTCCGCGTAAAAAACATAGTTCTTACCAACCCGGCAGCTTCGCGTTTGTTTAAGATGCGCATTAGTTAATATATATTATAAAAGTGTGTTTTTCCTTGAAAATGTATGGTACTATAATTATTTACGAATGTTATAATAATCAATAATATCTATAATATAGAGTATAGACGACTAAACCTTTTATATTTGAAGATATTACTTTAGGTTTGAATACTTTTTAGAAAGTTTTTTTACAAACATGACTACTCTAGTTATATATAAAGAGTTTTAAATTTAACTATTATTTTATATAATCGAACTTACGCATATATTTATTATATAAAATTACCTTAATTTGTCTATACTAAAAATATGGAATTAGTGAAGTAAATTATAAAAATGTATAACAAATCTTTAATCTCTAAATATAAATAAAAGACTAATTAGGATCATCTATATTACACAATCATATCCATTTGATTTAGTAAAATTAAATCAGAATCATCTATTTAAATTAAAAAATTTATGTGATTTTGACTTTTAGTAGTTAAAGTTCTTAATAAAAAATAGTAAAAATAAAACATACAGGTGCAATATAGCAACTAATGATGACTTGTACAATAAATACATATAAAACATACAGGTGCAATAGCAACTACCAGAGTTAGCATGGGTATCGAAAATACCAAACCGGACTGGTACCGTACCGGTATCAAGTAAGACTTTTCGGTTCGATACTTGATACGCAGAAACTTACATGTGTATGGAGAACAAAAAAGAAGGCTTCAAGACGATATTATTATTACCTTTGATCTTCTTGATGATTGCTTCAGCCTTATGAAATTAATTAACAAGAAACCTTGAACAGTCTAGCAATAAAAATAAACTCGCTAAAGGAGTAGAATTCATATCTTAATCATTTATCAAAAGCTATTTGTTTTATATAAACTCTTACCATTTTGACTTCTCCAATAAATTTTTATTATCAAATAATGAAGATAAATTAATAATTACAACGACATGCTATACTAAGGTATTGTTTGTTTCGCATAATCTGAACGAATGTAATGTAATTAAAATCAAATCCCGTGTTGTATTACGTTTAGTAAACTTGAGATGTTTACATTCCTTCAAATAATGAAAAGTCTATTTCATAATTAGGTTGGAATGAATTTAAATCAATTCTATTCATTCGAATTCTGCGAAAAAACAGGACCTATGGTTTAGCATACGTAGGTTTTTAGGAAAAAGACGAACGATACAACAAACATAATTCTTTTATAATGTTGCTTCATCTTGATTATGCAATCAAACGATATTGATAGAACTAACTTTCCATTTTCAATTGTCAATCTTTGCTACTTGTACACTGCGCATAAAGGGTTATTTATCATATCAGTCTTTTTGTCATTGTTGCATCATGTATAAAACTACTTATTTTAGCAACCCATAAAAAGCAACCTGCAGGAAATACCATCTTAAACCCAACACACAACTAAAGCATGACATATTCTATGCATCCAAAAATGTCATAAATACTAAATTTCCGGTTAGAGATGTAAATGAGCCGAGCTACTCGCGAGCTATTCGAGCTCAGATCGTTAAAAGCTTGAAACGAGCCGAGCCTTAACGAGCTCAAGCTCGAGCCTAGGTTAAAGCACATTTAATAAACGAGCCGAGCTCGAGCTCCAAGGAGGAGGCTCGCGAGCTTAAACGAGCTCCATATATAATATAATTTATATTTTATATTTTTTAATATCTAATAATTATATATATCATTTTAATAAAAATATCAAAATAATACCCGAGCCTAAACAAGCGTAGCTTAAACGAGCCTAAACGAGCCGAATCCAAGCTTCATAAATATTATACAAGCCGAGCTCGAGCTTAAAAAGTCCTAAACGAGCTCGGCTCGATAAGTGTCTGGCTTGGCTCGGCTCGACTCGTTTACATCCCTATTTCTGGTCATTCATAGTAAAAGAGAGTATGATTTGTTCAAGTATTTTCATTTATCTAAGAGGAAAATCTTTGCTTCATTGCTTGAACCACCTATCTGATTTCCATTCCTTTCAAACTTATGTTTAAAAATAAAATTCTAACATTCAAAATCTGATCACTTGAACTTTACCCACATAGTTGAAAAATCATACTTTTATCCAAAACATTCCAACAAATTTATGACGTATTAAAAAGACTTGCAAAGACTCACTTTGAAGGAATTTGAACTTCACAAACAAATCACATATGAAAAAGGCTTACCAAAACTCACTTTGAAGCAATTTGAACTCCTTTTTCTTAAGCTAATGCTTCAACTACGCCAATCAGAAGTTCAATACACACTTTGGTTGCAATGGGGTTCAATTTGGGTTAAACCGTGTAAGAGAGGAGCAACATGCAATAGAAGCAATGTGCCGGTGGAACATTTTGAATTTAAATTGCAATCGACAAAAACATAAATCCTAAATTCAAATAGTGTTAATTGATTAAACGTAGTAATAACTAACATACATCCTAAACAGATTCACATAACGAAAACCCATACAAACCCATCACAATAGAACATACATTCATTAACTTTAACCTAAAATTCAAAACTGCAACAACCAACACCCTTTTCAATAAACATAAGAATAAAAGAAAGCATCAATTTTATGATGGTATGCCAATTTTCATTTGTAAAGGCTAACCATTTTAATCGACAAAGTTAGTAAGAAAATCAGGTAATTTAATAAGAAAATACACATACTTTTGATATTGGGATTGAGATCTATTACCATAAAGCTCAAATGATATTGGGATGAGCTTGATGCCCTAGAAGCTCCATATGTATGCTCCTGTTCATGCACATGTGAATGGCAGAATCAATGGTGAAAGAGATTAATCCAATTTCTGATGGGATTAGATGAATGTTACTCAAATGTCAGGGGACAAATTCTCTTACTACAGCCATTACCTACTGTTGCTAAAGCCTATAGCATGATTAGACAAGAAGAGAAACAAAGAGAGGGACATACACCCAAGAACTCTATGACAGCAGCATTCTCAGTACAAGCTTCACAAATTCAGAAATTCTACAACCAAAATACCTCAAAAACACCTACTTACAGAAAGCGGGACATCCTCTACATGGAAAATGTAAACAGTAGAATGGATCAGATCGAGAATCAACTTAATCAACTTCTTCTTATGATGCAAGGAAACTGATACAAGATGAATACTATTTCGCTCATATTCCTCTCCAATTTCAAGTGAACAAATTGAAGATCATTACTGGTGAATGTCATGAACCTACACCAGATTCATCCCTACGGCCATTAGGGGACAAATTCTCTTACTACAGCCATTCCCTACTGTTGCTAAAGCCTATAGCATGATTAGACAAGAAGAGAAACAAAGAGAGGGACATACACCCAAGAACTCTAGGACAGCAGCATTCGCAGTACAAGCTTCACAAATTCAGAAATTATACAACCAAAATACCTCTAAAACACCTACCAAGAGAAAAAATACTTTCAAGAAAGGTATATTTTGTGGTTACTGTAAGAAAGAGGGACATACCAAGATTATCAACCTATGGTCCCTCATCCTACATCATGGACAACACAAGGGTCTACCTCTTCTACGAATCTTGCAATCAACAGTAGAATGGATCAGATCGAGAATCAACTTAATCAAGTTCTTCTTATGATGCATGGAAACTGATACAAGATGACATGTCCAACAGTAACCAACAAGGTAGTCATCAATTCATTGCTTCTCACATTACTGCAGGAACATATAAATTCATTTCATCCATTATTTCAAATCTGAAAGATGTTTGGGTTGTAGACAGTGGGGCCACTGACCATATTTCCACTTCTCTTTCACACATGCATAACATAAAACCTTGCATTAAACCAATTTATGTAACCTTACCCGATGGACATAACTCGGTGGTTACTAAACTTGGTTCTGTGTTCATCAATTCCAATATTACCCTTCATGATGTGCTTATATATATTCCATCATTTTCCTACATCTACTCTCTGTAAGCAAATTAGGCACACATCTTCCTCCATCTTATCCTATTCGCTCCTTTTTCATGTTATTTTCACAACCACAACAGGAGAATTGCTCATGGCATCCTGTGTAATGGTCTTTATATCCTCAAACAAGAACCAAAAGTCACCATCAACTCTGTTTCTCATCAGCAAGCCATCAACACTGATACAGTTCTGTACCTATGTCCTCTAACCACTTTCACACTTCCATCAAAACCGTCAGGAGTGATAATGGATCCAAATTTCTAAATAATTCACTCACTGAATTTCTGCACTCCTTTCACTCTCTCTGATTACTTTTACCCCCCATGTTCATCAGCTAAGACACATTACGACCACGGGTACTGCATTGACAACAACAAAAATAGATTAAAGACACATGAATAAGATTGGAAACATAAGAAGCGGGATTTACCTCTGTTGTTGCTCAGCGATGGCTGACGAAAAAAACCAGTAAAGTTCACCGTATAGGCAATGTATGATTTAGAAGATTGTAGAGGACAATGATGATGATTTTGGAAAAGGTTGAAAGCAATCTAAATGAGGTGGCAATCGGTGGTACGGGCTTGCATATTAAATGAGATAAGAACAGGGTTGGACAAATGTTAAAAAATTTTATAAAGTACAACAATCTTGAATTGTGTTCGTCCGCTACACCCGACCACCTGGTCAATAATCTGCAGATAACTTCATAACAAATATTATAATTAATGCCACAATTAGTAATCACAAGATTGATCCAGAAGTAAAACCTATGTATGAAATTAAAGAACATATCAAATACTATTTCCAATTACTCTACACGGCCTCTCAGACAGCTGTGTTAAGCTACACAACCACCAATATGGCTACCCAGACGAGACCATGCCATGGCATGCCCTAACCCTACACAACCCGTGTAAAACAGAACAAGGCCCGTGTTGCCCTGGCACACATGGCCGGTATTAGTTTACCTTAGGGCGAGTCGTTTGGCTATACACGGCCGTGTTACCCCTCCATATAGCTTCGACAAAAACAACTATGTATCTAACCAAAATGAACCCAAAGTTAAATTTCAATTAATCCTATCACCAAAGACAGTCTAAACATGACCAAATACACGTAAAAACACTAAATAACATGACATCTTATCAACCTTACGATCAACTACACAATCTACAACTTTTGACCCATAAAGTCAACCCATTAATAAATTCATCAAAAATGACTTCTAATTTCAACTTCTAGCTTCACAATCTATGGTATAATTAGTTGTAATACCTCATCCATCAAGGTCTTAAGAACACCTAGTTCTTCTCCAAAGTGTACCAAAAAACCCAAATTTTAACAAAAGACTATAAACATACCTTAAAGCTTGGATAAACAATTAAACACTTGATTTTTGCAACCATCCTATTAAAGGATTTGAGAACACATACATCAATAGCTAGATATAGCATAAAAATAAATATTAGGAAAGCATGAAGGCTCGCAATTAGAATAAGATAGGACTAGAGATTCAGCTCGTTAGTGGAATCGGTCTAAAAGCTTTATTTTTGCAAATTGGAACCGGTGTTCTCAAAACATATCCCAGAAGCAAGACAATAAAGCTTGCTAATCACCATATTAGGGATTTTCACGAATTCACACAACCCATTCATGGCATATCATATTGGGTCTACCATTCTTCGTAAATGACAACATTCCAGACAGAAATCATATATAATTTCAATTAAAGAAGAAAAATACCTTTTATCAAATATTTTTCAATCTAAAAGCTAGCAAGAACAAAATTTTCAAGTTATTAATCAAGAAGCCAACATATACTTGAGATTCAACACGCACGTAGTCATAAGTTAGGAGCATCCGAAGAAATAAATTACCTAAAATCCTTGAGACCCAATTAATCAATTAGGCGAGCTGTAATTGCGAAGATAACCTAGATCAAACTCAAGACCTTGATTATAAAAAGTAAAATAAAATAAATAAAAAACCTAAACAGTGGGATACGAAAATGAAGGAATCCTGTAGAGGTCGCATTCAAATTCATCAAAGTAGGTAGGGGTTAAGGAAGCACCTTGATTTGTGCAAGTAAGGTAGCAAAGCTGTGGAATTCTTATCATATTAATCACCCCTACAATTATCATTAGAAAGAAAGAAAAAGAGATGAAATATCAGACAAAAGAATTATGAAAAAAGCTTACACTTTTTCACGACCTAGCTTGCAGCATCTTTATGTTGTCTCCAACAATTAATCTATCATCATCAAACTGCGCTGACCTACTAATAACTAGGAAGTTAAATTAAACTCATGGAGCATGATTTAATAGGTCAATAAGAAAACAATATCATCCACAACAATTTTCTTTATATGAGAAAAAACAGATGAGTAAAAGAAACTATTGAAGAGAGAAGAAGACATAGAATAACATTATATAGTACATAATTCTATAACTAATTTAACATGAAAACTATTCGAGACAAGAAGTAAATAAAAAAAGTTAATTTGTTAATGAGACAATTTGATGATGAAAATAAAGCACGTACCTGAAGGCCTATGCTAGCTTATTCCATCCGGTCTCTACCGGCAAAAACTTCCCACCATTATTTAAATTTGTTTTTTTTTCATATGATTAAACATAAAACATGCGGCCTTAAAATGAGAATAGGTAATAAAATAGAAAACCAAACTCACTTGATGTATATGCATGCTTTCCTATAAATAAAAGAACTAAAAAAGACAAATAACCCTCGTGCTAGCCATCTATATGAAAATTAATGGGAGCCCAAGTGGCTACAAAAACATTAGCATAAAAGTACAAAGACGAGCAATCAAAGAAGTAGAGCAAGATTTAAAGAAAAAAACATAGAATTATAATCCTTGTCCCAAAAGTGAAATATTGACAGGTTTCGCCTCATGTATAAACTTTGTTGGGTAGAGAAAGTCTATGCTAGAAACAAGTAAAATAAATCCGCGAAGAAAGCAAAGGGCATAGTGTCTCCTACAATACAACATGACTAAACCCAATTATTGCAATGTGAAGAGTCTTAGATGTGTAAACAATTGAAAGCTCTGAAGTCTTAACATCACTAAACCCAATTTTGCATTTGTTAATTCTTCAAAATGTTGGATGTGAATTTCATTTATCAAGTTACCTAAATCATTAGGGATGTAGTCTCTCTACTCTAAAGTTTAGGCATAATTGTGTACACCTCACCTCTCGTCAACCCTACTTAGGTGAGATTGGATATGGGGGTTGTAAATTCTAGGTCTCATAAAAATGAATAATACTATTTATGTCACACCGGTCTTGAGTTGTTGGGTAAAGTATGCAATGGCAGTTGTAAGGGATCAATGTCAGCGGTTCATTTTCTCTACTCTAAGATGCATTAATGTAGTTAAATCCATACCTGATAAGAATAAGAACTACAAGAAGTGCAGGTGTGAGTCCGAGTTGATGTGAGCCAGTTATGTCATCTACTCGAGTTCCATGTGTTTGCCGATTTTCATGGTAGGCTGGTAGGTGGGCACGAAAGGACACGGAAGAAGTACCAACGAATGGCAAGTGAATTTTTCTGGATTGGAATGCAACGGGATGTTGCAAAGATGGTGGCCAAATGGTGGCCGATTGTTACCTCTTGGGATTTGGGAGGATTTGTCTCTAGATTTGTGGAAGGGTCGGCAAAATCATTGAGATACGGTGTGATATTTGTGGTGGTGGATCGGTTAAGCAAGTCGGCTCTTTTTATTCCCTTAAAACACCTATTCACAGCGCATTGGTCGCGATGGTGTTTATTAGGGAAATTGTACAGCTGCATGGTATTCCTTATTCTATTATTTCGGATAGTGAAAAGGTGTTAGTAAGTCACTTCTGGCGCGAGCAGTATTTGGGAACAGGGAACAACGTGGGTGATTAATAGGAGCCTAGAGAATTACTTACGTTGTTTTGCATCGAATTGGCCGAAAGAGTGGGTGACATGGCTTCCCTAGTATTGGTACAACATTTCGTTTCACTTGGCGACACGGACGCCACCGTTCAAAGTATTGTATGGGCACGATGCTCCACGCTTGGTTAGCTATGACCGGGGTACGGCAGTCACCCTTGAAGTGGATCACTATTTGTAGTAGAGAGATGAGTTACAAGGCCAAAATGTGCGGCGCAGCCGGTTATGAAAGAACAAGAATAGGAGGATGGAAAGAGCAAGGAGGTGCAATTTAAGTATGAGACGGTTAATTTAAATTACTATTCGAAGAAGACAAAGAAACGAAAAAATAAGCAAGACACAAAAAAACGAAGTTGCTTAAAATTTTTTTTTCTAAAGAAACATGTATAGAAATCACGTCTACCGAATTCGAAAAATTACTAAAACTAAATTATGATTTTAACTACCTACCGACCAAAAATCACGCAAAATAAAATCATTAAGGCCCCTAAACAGGAGCTGACCTAAATATGACAGCAGGCGTAAAATGATGTTTGGAACACATTTTATACACCTAAACATACACGAACGGACTCCAAACTTTTACCGGACCTAAACTCGTATACTAAGAACGTATACACAAAGATTTAGATAAAAACTCAACCGTAACTACGTATTGCTGCCGATAACACCGAAACAATAAAACAAGTTAGAATAGTATATTTTATCATGTATCGAAGCACACTAAAATAGATATAAAATGCACCGATAAATCCTCCCCAACGTAAATCCTTACTCGTCCTGAGAAAGGCCTAAAACGAAATCAAAATTAAGCATCACTTACCAATGACAGTACTCACGATTCAAAAACAGGAAAGACCAATTATATGTAGAATCGTACATATGCTTGTGTATTGATCCACTTTAACTTTTCAACTCTCCTAGGTACTATTATTAAATCATATCTACTAACTCGATAATTTAGAAATTATTCATTTTTACATGGTGAATCTAATATACCTTTAAAGAAAAGCATCCTAACATCAAGATTTATTGATGATTTTCAGATCACTTGTCATATGTTTAATCAAATTTTTGGACCATAAATTGCAATTCAATTAGTATCTCAAGCCCATGACTTTCGATGAGATCCATGTAACGGACTTTCGACCAACATTCCCAGACCAGTTGGCCTTAGGATGCTAGATTTGAAAGGATCCCTCGGGTCTACTTGTCCGAATCTCAAAGGCCACTGATTGGCTTAATTTACCATTTTTGATTGGTTAAAGCTTACGAAGTCCATGACTTGCGATGAAACCCGTGTAACGAACTTTTTACTCAACCGATCCCAAACCAGACGGCTTTAGGTGGTTAGATGTCAAGCACCCCATAGAGTTTACTTGTTCGAGTTTCAAAGGCCACAGAGTGACTTCGGAAACCTAACTTCTCATAAAGTGTAATTCAATTAGTATCTTAAGCCCATGACTTTCGATGAGATCCATGTAACGGACTTTCGGCCAACATTCCCAGACCAGTTAGCCTTAGGATGCTAGATTTGAAAGGATCCCTCGGGTCTACTTGTCCGAATCTCAAAAGCCACAGATTGGCTTAATTTACTATTTTTGATTGGTTAAAGCTTTCGAAGTCCATGACTTTCGATGAAACCCGTGTAACGAACTTTCTACTCAACCGATCCCAAACCAGACGGCTTTAGGTGGTTAGATGTCAAGCACCCCACAGAGTTTACTCGTTCGAGTTTCAAAGGCCACAGAGTGACTTCAAAAGCCTAACTTCTCATGCATCTTTTATTGAATTTATAAGATCAAGCATATTAAACCTCACATATGACTCGTGAAATGAAACTCAATCTCAACCTATTTTTGTTAGGACTTAGCTAAATGCCACTAGGCTGTTTTTAAATTTGTTGTGGTATTTTAGAATACCGATCTGCTGAATTAAATTCTCATTTAAGGATTTATTAGCATAATACATGTAAAACTTTTTATAATTCCAAATCATCGAATATTCAATATAAGTCATAGATTTCCTTAAAAAGAGTGAAAAGCCACAAGCACTATAATATGAAAACTAGATATAATCTCACATCTGGCTTTAAATCACTTTCCACGAAACTTTCAGCAACACTTAATACTATCATATTTCATTCTTGAATAAACCTATGATCTCAGAACTTGTAAGAAATTAAGTTGGGCATACCAAAATAATTTTTCTTTCTTTAACCGCAAACCAAGATCACATCGGAGGAACGAAAGAAAATATATATATACTTAAATGAAAATATGCAAATGACCTAAACTAAATGCAACAAATCAAGCAAAAAGAAAAGAAAATAAACTAATTATTTTCAACCAAGAAACGGATTCACGTGATAACTAATGTATTTAAAAGGACATGGAACGTAGTAGGTGCATTAGTTAATCCGAAAGGCATAAGAAATTCAAAATGGCCATCATGAGTACAAAAAGTTGGTTTTTGCAACTTCTGATTCATAGACGCACACTTTAAAAAATACGATTTCAAATAAAAATTGGAGAAGAATATGGACCTATGGAGTTCATCTAGTAGCTTATCAAAACGGCCATCACAAACATTCTTTAGAAATCAGGTTAGCTACCAAATTTCTTTTGGCCGGATGAAACCGAAAACAAAACGTGAACCACCGTTACAAATCAAAGAATCAACTTCAGATGACAGTAACAGCAACCAACAAAACACAATATACCACAAACAGTTTGACCAGCAAAATATCACATGAAGATAAGAAAAGAAACCCTAATCTGAAGACCAAATGAAACCCATGAAATTCGAACTTACTCTAAAGACCAAAAGAAGATCAAAGGAAGGAGAATGCACTATGAACAAATGTTTCACGAGAAAAGATGTAGACTACTTTGCGGAGAAAAGATGGAAACTAGTTTACTCCATAGCGTACAACCATCGGATGCACAGAGTACAAGGCTGCTCCGATTCAGAGATCAAAGTGAAGAGAAAACGTGTTTCTATCATATATTATCTTTTACAACCGATAGAAAGTGACTAACTATATATATACACTAGAGAAAGTGTCCATAGTTAGGTCCGAAGTGTGTTACCTCTGACGTTAGGTTTCTTGGGGTGTTAATCTAGTCGGAGGCTCACCACGTGCTAGAGAGCACTCTGAACCGGAGGTACGGAAAATTAAGTCTCCCATCAACAAGACAAGACTACTGGTGTTGTTGGTGGCGTATCATCATTAGTACCGTGCTACACGTAGCCACCGATGTAACTCCTCTCTTGATTGTTCATGTCGTTCCCCTCAAAGAGGGGGGCAATTTTGGTGCGGCTCTACTCCTCATTGCTAATCCGGATAAAGAGGAGGAATTACCAAGGCCTATTTTCAAAGAAAATTGTTGCTAGAAGAGGGGAGGGGAATATGAAAGATGTTGCCAGTAACATGGTAAAAATGATTATAAGAAAGTGGTGAAAGAGACTTGTGTTGTATCGGGGTCGTTGACTTGTCGCCTGATTCGCCGAATCTGATTCTACCATCGTCATGTTGAATAGGTCATGCCGAATACATTCCTAACTCAAGAATCACCACGGGGATTCTGCATCTAGGACGGGGTTCTTTGTACATATCAACACTCCTGCCCTATGAAAGGAGCTAATGAGGAATCAAGTTAGGACCTATACGACGAATTGAAATATCATATGATGGTCATTACCCACCTTAGAGTCACCGCTTCCGCTAGGCTGAGGATTGGGGGTGCTCTACTCCAAACAACCTATGCCTATGTAGAAATTTGTAGGAAGAGAATGAATTGGTGATGAAAAGTTCATTAACGAGCCGAAGGAGAAGAACCACTTGTCGCTTCAAAACTCATCTTTTGTAGAAGTAGAGGTGTAGATTACAAACAATTTATATAGATACGGGTCAACTCATGCTCTATCTAAGTATTAAGAGGTTGAATATATGAAAATTGTGTAAATCTTAGGCATAATCCAAAAAATTGCAATGCTACTACGATCTCAGTCATAATCCAAAAAATTGCATCGCTACTACGATCTAAAGTAAAAGATAAAATGAACAAGAACTACCATCCATGCTTATCCGGTAAAAAGGAACCTGAGGTAACATAAAATACCGAGAAATCGAACAAGACTACCAGATCAGATGACAACCTAAGTACCGATGAATTAAACCAGCTAAAAGTCTTTCACTATTGACATCTATAAGAAATCATTAAACAAAATATTGAACAATATCTAATATCACAAAAGTCAAAACTTGCAAACATAAAACAAACAAATAACTCAAGAATATAAGCAAAAACATTAAAGAAGTCTAGAAAGGGATCAACTAGATGGCTGTGAACAAAGAAAATCAACACATGACTTCAGCTCCGCTGCACAACCGAAAAACCACCCAATATATCACATGAACCAAGCTTACATTCACGATAACAAAGTGTTTGTGTGCGTAATATTTGTATCCCTTTGAACTCCCAAAATAAACAAGAAACATGGAACTCTTCGTGAATTTTACCCAAGCTCCCCATGTAACTCTAGCCCAAACCTCCCCATATATAAATTCATGCTAGATTCTACAAGTGTGAATCCTAGAGGTGAGAAGTCAAGCAGTAGACTTCTGTTCAGGCGTGAAAGTTCTCCTTCTGAAGTTGAGGCTATAATGAATTGGGAGACTCCTATCTCCTACTGATGTGTAAAGTTTTGTAGGACTTGCATGTTATTATCGTCAGTTCACACGAGACTTTTCTAAGTTGGCTGAGAAATTAACTAAGTTGACTCAAAAGAGTGATTTTATGTGGTCAGGTGCACAAGAGAGCTTTTCAGACTCTAAAGGAGTTGTTCGAGCTCGTGTCCTATCCTTGAATGAGTTGTGTGGAGCTCTTGTCATATCCTTGCCCAAAGGATTAGGACTTGGTATGCAAACAAGAGTCACAACACACATATTGACAAATAAAAAAACAAGTAAAAAAGAAAAATACAAGAATAAAATAGACTGCAGAGTGACAAACTTACAGTGTAAAAGCATTTGACCGCTCTCCATCGTTTTTAGCGAAAATAACTTTTCACCATGCTGGAAGTGAAAGCGTGGAAGGAAATATCAGGTAACAAATATAAATGAAGAGAAATTGCTACTTTGAATTTAGTAAGAATATTCCGTTAAAAAAGCAATCTCAACTCCTTAATGTAAACAACTTATTTCCACCAAACAATATAAAATGTTTGCAGCTCACTAATCTTGATGCAGACATCCTTACTAGAGTTGTCAAAAGCGAAAAGCACACCGAAGCGCAAAGGGTCTCGGAGCTTAAAGCGCGGGCTTCATGAAGACGAAGCACACAATATTAAAAAGATTAAAAAATATATATAGTAATATAATATAAATAAAATAGCATCTAAATATGAAATAAAGTTAAACTTCATGTAAAAACATCAAACATGATATATAAAATTCATAGCTCAAACATAATTCTAAACTTCATAGTTAAACTTCAAACATAGTTTTAAATCTCAAATATGTTATGATAAAACATCAAACATAATTCTAAACTTCAATGTTCAAACATCAAACATTTAATCAACTTCTTGTAATTCTGTAAACTGTTAGAGTGTTGAGTGCTATGGGCATATTTAATGAACCAGATGAAAATTCAGCATTAGTATTTGAATAAGTGGATGAGAATTGTAGAAATAGCAAAAGTTAAAGTAGAAGATGGAACCGATGAAATCGAAGCAAAGGACGGAGTGCAAAAGTAGATGAACTGATGAAAAAGATTGAAGTTGAAGAAATGAAGAAGATTGAAGTTGAAGAAAGTCAAAAAGTACCTAAATGTTAGTAAGGCATGCTTTTTTACGCCTCGTCTCTTCTGCGCTTCATGAACCCCATGCGCTTCACTACTAGAAAAGCCCATTGATTTGTGCCTCAGGCGCACTTGAAGCACGCTTTTAACAACTCTTATTTTAATTTTAATGCTTCAACGCTATAAAAATGTCCTTTTTGGTCATTTATCTGTAGTTCTTTGAATAATAAGAATTTACCAAACACTCAAATACTTATTATCTGATTATTATAACTTAACAGCAGGAAATCCAAATAGTATCTACAGCAGCACATTTTCAGTACAACTAATTATCAAAGTCTGATAGTTGAACGTTGTATAATCAATTTCAAAACGCACATCCAAACACTCCTTACATGGGTAACAGAGCAACCTGATGCACTTGAACAAATATAAAATCAGGAAAAACAGAACATATACAACATTGGGTTCACAAGGTAAGGTAACTTTGAACTACCATAAAGAAAGCAGGCAAGTGTGACTTTAAGGATGTATTTTCCCTTCACAAGAAGTGTTTTCTACAGGTCAGCAGTACATATACAACATTGGGTTCACAAGGTAAGATAAGAAGAAAAAAACTTAATTGATTGATGACATCAAAGGTAAACACTAAAAATGTCAATCGCATTCCAGACCATTGTACTTAGCATTTCATTACTAAATAACCACCATTTAAAAATAACAAAAGAAAACCAGGTGCCTAGCCAACTATATGACTAGCAACTATAAAGTTTATTTAATTCATTTTTTCTTTTTGAATTTTGTAAGCATGGTGATGAAAGAACCACATAAAAAGATGTTGCCTCGGCTTCTCCTCACACAGCGTGACCCCAATCTTCTCTTATACACTTTCATTTTAGTCCTAACCTTCATTATCTAGGAACATACATATCAACACTCAAATAAGGCCCATATTGACTTCTTAGGCTGCGTAGAGCACTTGCCCCCCATAGGGGAGGTCAAGAGTTCTAGTCCCATGGGAGTTTCAATCAGGGATGATTTGGAAACATCCATGGCTATACCGGTTAGCCCCCCCCCCCCCCCCCCCCCCCCGCGGGAACCTGAGCATGGAACACCCTCCATTTACCCGTTTTGACTTCCTAGGCCCATGTTGATTTCTGTGGCCCTACATTTTGCCTAAAACAGCCATTCTAGAATGCATAAAAAAAATTCTCATAGATCACGGTGGTTGATCTCAAAGAATAAGTTTGGAGTTTATGCCAAATGATTATACTAATCATTTTATTTATAACAAGGGAGAAAGAAAAGATAAATCAGCAATTGTAAATTGGTTTTAGAAACACATGTTTATGATTTTTCAGCCTCAAACATCCATGGAGTGATGATGAATGGAGGTTCATCGCACATTTAAAATAATCTTAACTTGTAATGACACACTTTGCTAACCAACTCTTTCATGAAGATTAAGGAACAAGAAAATTCAACATATGTTAACAATGTATAATTGTTATTCCCTCCTTCCCCAAATATTGTCCACCGTTCTATTTTAGTTTGTACCCAAAAATTGTCCATTTCCAATCACAAAGCTGCATTAGATATAACTCTTTAGAATTGTGTGTATTTAAAGGGTTGACATAGAACTAGTCAACACTGCATTAATTACACCTCAACCAAACATGTTTTCCAAACTCCCCCGCTTTCCCAAACAACTTTTCTAAGAAACACCTCAACCAAACATGTGTTGTAGAGAAATTACCATTATTCACTAAAAAACAGAAAACAAACAACAAAAAATTCACCTGCTAAACGCAATTTTTAAGAAAGATGTAGGTAAATATTACCAAGGCATGTGCTGTAGGAAATAACATAGGAGAACATAAAGGCATTGGCCGAAATCGCTCCTTTACAGATCCGGACTGAGCTGCATAACCAATTCTTTTGTCACTGCATACAAAGATTGGAAAATGTACTAAGCAGTTATAAGTGCAGGTTCTTGAATTCATAAAACAGAATTTGGAAGCCTAAATGTTGTGACTGGAAATTAAATAAAGTTGTTCAGCAATCTCAAAAGGTAATACACAAAACCAATGGATCATTTTTATCAGTTAAAAACAGGCAACCAATCGAGTTCAAACACAAGGGTTCCAGGAAATTGAGGCTGTAGTAGTGAGTTGGCTAATGGATCGAGTGAATCCTGCAAAAAAAAGAACAACTCGAAAGTTTAATCTTCTTTTAACGTTTTGAATCTAATTATTTCTGTTTTTCCTCTTTAAGCAAACATACGACACCAAGAAAGAAAAGAATTAAGTCATGCGAATTGTCACACTTACAAGATCAAATACAGAAAATGTATTGTCATTAAACAATACAGCAATACGTCCACGGCTACGATCTCCAGGAACAACAGGTAAAAACTTAATTCCCTGACCTGTCCCCCATGACCTGACATATAAATTAGTCACTGTAGAGATCATGAGATGCAACTACCACCCTCCAAAGAAATTATATTAAGGCAAGAGAAACTATACTAACCACATGAGGTAATTGATATGCCATAGCTCTAACCAATCCATCAGAAGAAACAAGCAAATTGGCAGGCCACATTGGACTGCACAGTAATGAATCAATCTCATGAACTTATACAACCTCAATTCATAACTTGAAATCTGGAACACATGAAACTAAACTACAAAACAAATCAACAAAAAAGGAATGGAAAAACCCTCGATCAAACATTTATATGGTCTCCTATGGAAGAAATTACGCCGATTCGTCTGTTAATGGTCAAGGAATAGTTATTTCAAATGTGCAGACTGCAGAAAAGCTTTAAATATTGTTTTAATTCACACAAGATGGACTCTGGAGGTTCCAATTTCTATGGTATCTTAAATAACTTGAAAGGTTTCAGACAGTTCAACAAATATCTCGACTAGATTTTCTGTCAGAAACAATGAAATCACAAAAGTTATTCTAGATGACATCATATAACGAGTTAGTGTGCTGTATCTTGAAAAGAATATTACTTGAAATCTTGTATCCTTCGACGTTGAACCTCAAACACCCCAAGAGCGCCATTTACCGGTGCAAATGCAAAACTCTCTGAAAATTCTTCTTGAGTTCCACTGGACTCCCTGCCTCTGCATCAAGACTTACTTAAGTACCGAAACTTTGGCAATCCAAAGAATTTAAGGATGAAATTATCAAGAATATAGCAGCAGTAGCAGCAATTGTAAAATCTCACTATGTAGAAGTTCAAAGGGCTTATAGCTGGTAGCCCTTATGACCATTAAAGCATTAACATTTTTGTGAGATTCAATAATGCAAACAGGGAAGGTTCAAGGTTTTAATAAAATTTTAGGGACTAAGAGTTACAAAAATGATAATGATAATGCTTTTAAACTCACTAGTGTCAGGGATGCCATTCCAGCAGGTGATACAGAAGTGTCAGGTTGCTTAGATACTCCACTCTGTGTTAGTCGTGGAACAGTAGGAAGAGTCCACTCCGAAACAGTAAATGGAAGAGCTAAAGATCTAAGCTGCACAAAAGGAAACATTACGACGGATGTGCAAGAGCTACTTAAGCTCTCAAGCAAGAGCAATATTCTTAAGTGTAAGTGTGTGTGTATGCATATGTATAGAAATAAAAATCACTTTCTTACATCATTTTTAGCAATGGTGCTTAAAAAGGCTCTATAGACCAAACAAAGTGAAACGATAAAAAAATGACCTTGTTATTTTAACAGTGATTTTGATTGATGAGCAAGTCCAAACCAGTTCTAATGGTTTTTTCTGTATTAGATCATTTTGACGTGAAGTGGAAAATATTGTTAAAGACCTCAGTTCTAAATGGTTTGAGGAAGAGAATAAAGTTATTTCTTCTATCACAAGCACTTGTTGATGTGCGTTGTGTGGTATTCCTTGTATTATCCTTATTCTTCATGCATGGGTCAGTTGATTTGAAGGATTGGAGGAGCTCTAAGAAGTCAGATATGAGTGTGCAAGTGCACAGTTGGAGTCGCACTTGACAAATGACCAGTATCAGAAGCAAAGAATGTTCGTTACAACACCAACAATACCCAATCTCACCTAAGCAAGGTATGGGGGAGGTATGAATGTATGATGTACACAGTCATACCTCTTTAATTAATGGAGTGATGGTAGAGAGACTGTTTCCTAAAAGACCTCTGACTTGTAAAGTGTCGTGCCAAATTGTGATTCTAACATGTGTGTTCCAAGAACTAGCGTGAAGATGGTAATATATTATAATAAAAGGTGGAGCAAAAACCATGTATCTACTTATCTAATGAACTTTAATTCCTCAAGTAAAAAGCAGATGCCACAATTTTAATAATATTTCAGGTTCCAATCAAAGTTCTGCATTAAAAATAAATTTAATATGAACAGAAACACAAATTATCTAAATGCTCAGGCATTCCCGCTAGACTAACAATTATCCTGTAGTAACAAAAAGTGAAAGTTCATGGGTGACATGCTGCATATTGAACATGCATATATTAGAAATTAGCAAAGTAGTCCAGTTTCGAGAACAACCTTCCAGAGGATGAAGCCCGCAGAGCCCTTACGGATGTACGTTCTGGTTTTTGTAAAACCCTAAATGCTCGATTAAGGCCAGTCCCAAGTTTGGTCACAACAAGCCTATTTGTATAGCCACCGGTCTTCTCATTTCCCTGAGTTCACAAGGTAATAGTTGTATGTCATTCCAAATAAAGAGCACAAAAGAATGTGGCTTGTGTCAAGTGCATGTTAGCTTTAGGCAAGCATAGAAAGCATAAAAGATATATATGAACAAAGAGCTTCGGATACTGGAAAAAAAGATACATAATAAAAGAAAATTGTCAGACAAGAAATTAAAAGGTTCTACTAATTTTCTAATTAATATTTTTGTTCTATACCTGATTATATGAGAAAGAGACGTCTCTTGAATTTCCCAGCCACCTTAATCCTCTTACAACACTATCATGGATAGAAAAACTTGCAGCAACCGCATTTGCAGAAACATCAATAATCTTGACTGGTCAACTCTTGAGTTCCCAAAGCTACGAGTGGAACAGCTACAGCAGGATGGTTTCCCCCTCCTTCACATGTTATATCTCAGTAATTAATTGATAAATCTAATATTCAAGAAAACAATAACTCTGATATTTGTTTTCAAAGAGATATAAATAAAGTTCGAGAAAACAGAACTCACGTGCCAAAGTAGCACTTAAAGAAGGGGATGGTACGGCCAACATAGTTACCGCTGAAGAAAGAAGATGCAGTTGGCCAACCACGCTGATCTACACAAAGAAATTTAAGAATGAATAAATAAAAAAACTCAACATTGACAAGAGACAAGAATAATTATTACATGCATATAAGCAATGATTTTCTAGTCACGATTTCAAGATAATTTATATTATTATAGCATATCTAAGCATGAAACAAAGATGAAAACAGATTGGCGAACCTCGAAAGATGCTATCAGAGCACCGTCACGAATGGGATGCAAACATCTTTTAAGTAGGCTATAAATTCAATGACTTCACAGCCTTTCTACCTCTAATCATGTTATTCACCCAACAGGACTCCCTTCAAACATATATATGGATGCATATAAAATCTTACTTTTTTCTTGGTTAAAGCAACCCTTATTTCATCCTCCACCTTGAAGTTATAAAGAAAGTATTTGAGTGACAGGAGACGAGCTACTCTTAAGTAATTGAATTACAATCTTTAGTCCTTTGAGAAAATATTTCCATAATAATGAGCACAGGCTATATCTCTTAAGCCAGATAACAGTCTAATATAAAAGTCCCACAAGTGATATTAACGAGTCACCATGAACTCTTATATAGACCAAACTTAATACATAATAGAACAATTCAATTGATTTGTGATTGTTATTAAACTTTTGGAAAAAGCTTGATTATGAACAAGTGAATTTCATCAAGTTAGCTTCAAACTGAAATACTATTAAACTTGTTACCCTGCTACTGCTAACAAGTTCGTCTTAAACACTATCTCTCAACAGGCCCGAAAAAAATAGAAATTAATCTACTTGTTCGTATATTGCAAGATACAAACAGCCCGAGTGCTAAATCAAGAAAATATCAGATAACCGCTTCAGCTTAAACATTATCTCTGAAATTTTTTTACTGAGTTAATGGTTATCATAAAAACAAAACTATAACAAATATATAACATTAATCCAAATATATAAAGTTTGGGCGTCCTATAACATGGAGCACAGATCAGATTTTTAAGCATCAAAATTTCAACTGTATATCTCAACCAAGAAGAAAACACACACACACACACACACCCTAACCAAAACCTTGTTTTCAACTGTATTTCAACTGTAAACTCAACACTTACTACAACAAAATAAAGCAAGAGACAATTCAACATGCTTAATCTATTGAGTTAGCTTACTTCATTCTGCAAAACACAGTCCAAACTGCCCGATATGCTACTTATGCTTCATCTAAGCTAACAATGAACTATAAAACTCCACTGTGACCAACAACTCCAGAGATGGAAATGAAAATATAGTTGCTAAAAAGAGCTACATAAAATGATCATAAAACAGAAACAAGTCATATCATTTACCATAATTAGAGTCTTTGTCATCACCCAAACCTCCACAGGTGCATCACAAAACATTATGAAAAGATACCTACAAAATGCATCAACAACGTATCTTTATAAGTTTACCCAAGAAAACAGGTATTAGTAATAAAACCCACTTTCTGATCAAAAATGATCTTGTTATTTTAACAGTGATTTTGATTGATGAGCAAGTCCAAACCAGTTCTAATGGTTTTTTCTGTATTAGATCATTTTGATGTGCAGTGGAAAAAATTGTTAAAGACCTCAGTTCTAAATGGTTTGAGGAACGGAATAAAGTTATTTCTTCTATCTCAAACACTTGTTGATGTGCGTTGTGTGGTATTCCTTGTATTATCCTTATTCTTCATGCATGGGCCAGTTGATTTGAAGGATTGGAGGAGCTCTAAGAGCCAGATATGAGTGTGTGCAAGGGCGCAGTTGGAGTCGCACTTGACAAATGACCAGTATCAGAAGCAAAGAATGTTCATTACAATACCAACAATACCCAATCTCACCTAAGCAAGGTATGGGGGTGGTATGAATGTATGATGTACATAGTCATACTTCTTTACCTAATGGAGTGATGGTAGAGAGACTGTTTCCTAAAAGACCTCCGTCTTATAAAGTGTCATGCCAAATTGTGATTCTAACATGTGTGTTCCAAGAACTAGCGTGAAGATGGTAATATATTATAATAAAAGGTGGAGCAAAGACCATGTATCTACTTATCTAATGAAATTTAATTCCACAAGTAAAAAGCAGATGCCAGAATTTTAATAATATTTCAGGTTCCAATCGAAGTTCTGCATTAAAAATAAACTTAATATGAACAGAAACACAAATTATCTAAATGCTCTGGCATTCCCACTAGACTAACAATTATCCTGTAGTAACAAAAAGTGAAAGTTCATGGGTGCATGCTGCATATTGAACATGCATATATTAGAAATTAGCAAGGTAGTCTAGTTTCGAGAACAACCTTCCACTGTGACCAACAACTCCAGAGATGGAAATGAGAATATAGTTGCTAAAAAGAGCTACATAAAATGATCATAAAACAGAAACAAGACATATTATCAAACCTCCACAGGTGCATCACGAAACATTATCAAAAGATAACTACAAAATGCACCTGGTTTTTAAGCATCAAAATTTCAACCGTATATCTCAACCAAGAAGAAAACACACACACACACACGAACCAAAACCTTGTTTTTATTATAAGGTGGATCATATTATAAGAACCCTTGGCAAGGACCGAAATCTAAGCCCTAGAAATATTTAAACCAAAATCGGTTTACGAAGAAACGTTAAAACCCTGGTACGGTTTACAAAGAAACGAAATACTAGTAGGAAACAAGAACCTGAACAGTGGAAGAAGAGACAGTTCAATTCGATGCGTGATGGTGGTTGTGAACAACGTTAATTGTGTCTCCGCCTCCATTAATGATGGTTGGAGCACCTGACGTTAATTTAGGGTTGCTGGCAGGTGGCGGTGGTGGTGGTGGTGGTGACGACGGCGGTGGCGATGTTGGTGTTGGTGCTTGAAGAAGCTTTGGAAGGATACAAAGGGGGGTAGGAAGGAACGTCGGAATGGAGATCGGATGACCGTTAGGAGCTTGGTCTAGTATTCAAATTTGTTTCCGTTTCTTACTACTCGAGTATTTCCGATCATAACTACAACATTATTCAGCTGTAGCCCAATTGGATATCAACCCCACTATCTGATTTTTGTTATGCAACCGGCCAACCGCAAGTTCAAATCTGCTCAAGTTTTTTATTTTTGATTTTTCTTTTTAATTCTTTATGATTTTTTTCAATTAATTTTTAACTTTTTAATAATATTATCTTTATAACTTTTTAATTATTTAAAATTACATTCCATATTTATTATTAATTACAAATTGTATTTAAGTATATGTGTGACATAGGCATTAGATATTTGGTGAGAAAAATTAGAAAAAGTGCATGTCAATACCGGAAACAATGACATAAGTTAGGTGATTGAATTTTGTTGATTTAATCAAGCTTTTACGTGTTAAGTATACAAAAAACTGTTATTGGGTTATTTCTACAAGAGTTACTAGCTTATTCCGCTGTGAACCATACTCTTTGTTATTAATAATTGTCATATTAGTTTTTAAAGCTTTTTTTTTTAATTTATTGTTTATATCCTTGTAAACTTGCATAGAAATGTCTTAAGGTTGTTCGTGGTATCCACTCAAAACACCACTCTTTGAATTCTGCTAATGGCTACTACAATCTTGACGTCTGGATGGAATTCAGCATCTGACTTTTTATTTTCATACATAATAAGCAAACTAAGAAACTATTTTGTGGTCTCTTTAAATCGGCGTTAAGAAAGAAGGAGATTAGAAAGAAGGCAGATGTAGGTTCTTGCTTACATGTAAGATGATGTGGCAAATAATTTATTATTTCATATTTAAAATTAATTCAAAATAAAATTAATATTATTTTTAAATTATTATTGTTAAAATTAAAAGGGGTAATAAAATTAATATCATTTTTCGATCATTGATCCTCACCTCCGGTCAGCACAACAACCACCACCACCACCACTGACTTCCGCCGTCAGCACCACCATCGACTTTCAAGGTCTGATTTTTAAGGTTTCTGTTCCAATTTGGTGATTAGGGTTATTGTGGCGATTAAGGTCTCTATTTCGAGTTCATATTCATCAATCGATTTTAAAGTTTCTAGGCGACTACAAAGATCTGGACTTCAAAGGTAAGTTTCGATTATTTTAGTGTTCGGTTTTAAGGTTTTCATTTTTAGGGTTTTCGTTTTCGGTTTTGAGTTCGGTTTGGTTCATAGATTTTAGGGTTTTCGTTTCAGTTTTGATTCTTAGGACAACATCTGTGATTATAGTTTTTGATTCGAAGGGCAACATCCATGATTTTAGACTTTTCGTTTTTGAGTTTGATTTGCTTGGAATTACAGTCTAGATTTTGAGTTCGATTTGGCAACATCTGTACATGTTAATGGACTTTTCTTTGAATTCCATATTGATTTTGATCGATTCTAGTCCAAAGAGTTCGATCTGGTTTTCTTCATGGGTTTATGAGTTCGATTTAATTCCAGTCTAGATTTTGATTGATTCTAGTCCAGATCGATTTTGCTTGGAATTACAGATCTATTCATACTTCATGGGTTTATGGGTCATCCTTGTGGTGTTCTTCATCATCTTCATCTTTAGTTAAATCTGCTTGGAATTAAATAAAAATATTAAAATAATACGGGCTAAATGTGATGTGGCATTAATTACTGATATGGTTGTATATGTGTCATTTTAGTGACATTAAAAATAAATAAAAAATGATAGAATTATTGGGTACCTGCTAGTAATGCAATACATAAAATGGTAATTTTAGAAAGTTGAATACATTAAATGGTACTTTTTAAAGTTAGCTATATACAAAAGCAAAAGTTCACAACTTGATACATTTTCAGAAACTAAACCTAGACAAATATTGACACATTTTTGCAAGTTGATTGCATTATTTGAAACAAATTAAGGTTCATTGCGTATAATAACATTTAACCAAGTTTCATTGTGATTTTGTGTAATATGCCCTTCAATTTATATGTAACTAGGTAAAAAAACATGTAAAGAAAGAAAGAAAGAAAAAGAAATTTAAAGAAATAGTTGGCAAATGGCTTAGTAATTAAGCATGGGCGTACATAAAAAAATAAAGAAGGGAAAGTATGTCATGGGATTCGAACTGTGGTGGCCTTTGCCATCGTACATGTAACTAACGAAATGAGCTAAGTAGAAAACATATGTTTGACATGCAATTAAAGATATAAGAGTTTTGCATAACAAGACAAAAATATAGAAGTTTTGTATAAAAAGACAAAAATAGTTTATGCTAAATATATGGTATAGTATAATTGTCATATTAATTTTTTAAAGCTTTTTTTTTAAGAAATATATCATAAACTTGCATAGAAATGTCTTAAGGTTGCTCGTGGTGTCCACTCAAGATACCACTCTTTGAATTCTATTAAATGGCTACTACAATCTTGACGTTTGGACGGAATTCAGTGTGTGACTTTTTATTACATAATAAGCGAGAAACCATTTTGTGGGCTCTTGAAATCGGCATTGAGAAAGGAGGAGATTAGAGATTGAAAAAAAATATATCCTCCTACTATTTCTTCTACTTCATCTTCCTACTCATCACAAGATGACATATGTACTTCACTAATTCTCTTTCCTCACCTCCTCCCTTGATTTTGACACTTTAGGAACAAAAAGTAGGAGAATATATCATTTCTCTTAGGGGGTGTTTGGTTCAAGTATTGTTTTTGAAGGGATTGAGAATTCAAATGGGATTGGTATTTGGTGGGATTTGCATTTCGTGGGATTTAAAATCCCATCTTGTGTTTGGTTCATATTTCTTAGGTGAGATTTCCACCACCACTAAACTCCATCAACAGCCAAAGATGGCGGATGATGGACGACGGTGGACGACGGCGAACGATGAACGAACGACGGCGGAGGACGAACGAACGGCGGACGACGAACGAAAGACGGCGGACGACGACGGATGACGAACGACGAACGAAAGACGGCGGATGACGAACGACGGTGGACGACGAATGACGGTGGACGATGAACGACGGAGACAACGAACGAACGACGGCGGATGACCAACGACGGAGACAACGGACGAACAACGGCGGATGACGAACGACGGTGAACGACGGCGGACGATGAACGACGGCGACAAATAACGAATGACGGCGGACGACGGTGAACGACGACGGATGACCAACGATGGAGACAACGGATGAACGACGGCGGACGACGGCGGATGACGAACGACGGTGAACGACGGCGGATGACCAACGACGGCGACAACGAACGAACGGTGGCGGACGATGAACGAACGACGGCGGATGACGAATGACGGCGGACGACGAACAAAACACATAATTTAGAAATCCCTCGTCTGTGGGATTTGTAAATACCATGGGGTGGGGGGATTTAAAAATCCCTCATTTGTGGGATTTCAAGGATTCCTGGGATTTGAAATCACATCCCATTTTTACAAACCAAACACAAGTTTCTTAGTATTTGAAATCTCAATCCCAAAAATTCCAAGGAAATACCACGAACCAAACACCCCCTTAGAGATTTTTAGGGTTTTGATTAGGTTTACTTTTGAAAATAAACTCGCATTCCTAGACTTCTTACATTGTTTTACGAAAGTTTTATTAAGAGTAATTATAGTTTATTATTACTTAATAACTTCTTGGATAATTATCTTATAATATAAAAGGTTCATGAAAATATATACAAGTTGTCACTTTTGCTATTGTGTGTATCAAATTTTAAAATTTATCATTTAATGTATTAGACTCTCAAAACATAATATTTAATATACCCAACCTCCTATAGCATGTTACATGATAATGTGACATCGGTTTCGCTGACGTGGCGAATGATGTGGCAAGTGCCATGGCATTTTAAACTAAAAAAATATTAAAATTAAAATTTACTTTTAATAATAATAAGAGTTAATTACAAAAATGGTCCCTGTGGTTGTGACTGGTTTTCACTTTTAGTCCTTTAACTTCAAAAACTACGAAAATAGTCACCGTGGTTGTCATTTTGTTTCGCTTCTAGTCCTTTAGCTTAACTTCCGTTATCCTTTTCCGTTAGAAGCCCTCACGTGCCTTGCACATGAATTTTGGACTTTTTAACACATATCCATGTTACCAAACAAGGTCAACTTGTTTTTCCCATTTTACATATATAAATTAATTAAAAATAATAAACTTGCATATAATTGTATACAAGTTTATAAACAAGGTCATTCTTAATTGGACACTCACCACCACCAACCATGGCAGCCTTCAAACTCTGCCATCGCCACCGCACCACCACCATGGAACTCTGCCATCGTCACCGCCACCGCCATAACCACCGTTACCATCATTACAGATCATGTCTCTCACCCTACACCTCTTGCACTACATCTCGTTAAAGACTCTTGCCACCGCCATAAGCACCACCGTCGTCAATCTTCGGATCTAAGCATCACCGCTGCCATCATTTTCAGATCAGAGCACCACCGTCGTCATCAATTCGGATCTAATCATCGCTGCCGTCATTGATTCGGATCTTAACACCACCGCCGTCATCGACTCAGAGCTAAGCACCACCGTCGTCATCGTCGTTTTCAGATCTACGCACTACGTTCGTCGTCGTTTCAGATCTATGCACAAACGCATCTCGCTTAACCACCACCGCCATTATAGGTTTGTATTTGTGGAGGTTTTATATCAATCATCACTTTCAGATCTAAGCAAATCCCTAATCTTATTCGTCTATTCGATTTGATTATTTGAGGAAGTGTTCAATTTTGTCGACTGATACCTTGTTTCGGTCAATTAGGGTTTTGTTATGGTTCCGTTTTGGTGTTTAGTTTGTTATGGATTAATTTCATTTTCATTTCAAGTGTTTCAGACATGCAATTAGGGTTTCAAACATACGATTACTTAACATAAATTCCTTTTAATTTTTGTTTGTTGAATATATAAATTTGATTCACATTTAGGTTGTTGAGAAGATTGGTGAGGAATTGAGGAGATGAGGACATTAATAATCGTTGTCTTGGAGATGAAATCAAGTTTTGAACCAAATGAATACATGATCTGTTGAAATTAATTTGGGTGTGTAGGTTGGAGTTAGGGGTAGAGAGAGGAGGAGGAAAGGGGTTAATATTTAATTTAATAAATATATAAAATATTATTTGAGGGTAGTAGTGTTTGGTAACATGAATATATGTCAAAAAGTCTAAAAGATAACGGCAGTTAGGCTAAAGGACCAGAACCGAAACAAAATGACAACCACGGTGACTATTTTTGTAATTTTTAAAGTTAAAGGACCAAAAGTGAAAATCAGTGACAACCACAAGGACCATTTTTGTAATTAACTCTAATAATAATAAAATGAAAAGGTTTTAGATCCATGGTCTAGTTCATTTGTAAAGGTTTTCAGAACCATATTCTGTTCCAAAAATCTAGGTTCGAGGATTTGAGGTTTAGTTTTGCTTCATAATCTAACTGTGAGCCGAAGGATTCGTTTCTTGGTTCGATTTCAGATTCAATTCGATTTCAATTTCATATCCAAGTTTGCGACTTCGATTTCTTTTTTATTTGAAAGTTTCGATTTCTGTTCTTGATTGTTTAAATGAATGTACACTTAAGGATGAACATGATGAATGTTCTTTAGGATTCTTGATTGTTGCGATTTAGGGTTCTTAACATCATAGGGTTTATCTTCATCTTCATAATGTTTTGGGCTTTTTTGTTCATGCTCGTCTCAACAGCTTTCTTGAAAGGTTAAGATTACAATTTTAGTTCATGGATTTTGGGATTTATGTTCTTCATCTTCAATTTATGGTTTTACATATTGAATTTTTTGGTTTCATGGGTTTAAGTTTTTTATTTCGGTTTAGATTTTAAAAAAATTGGGGTTTTAGAATAAATCTCCATTTTCAAAAAAATTTGGGTTCTTGTGATAAATCTCCATTTTCAAAACATTTTGGGTTTCTAAATTGTGTTAATCTAAACATCATTGATTTGTAGGGTTTCATCGATATGGGTTTGAGACTTCATCGATGTTCGATTTTTGTTCATATGGGGTTTCAATTTTCTTTTCATATGGTAACATCTCTGTTCTGATTTCATATGATATCTATGAATTTTCATATGATTTCAGTTCCGATTTCATATGATTTCAATTTTGTAACATCTTAGTTTGGTTTTAGTTCCGATGAAAATGATGAATAAAATAAAAAAAATTACCACTTACCCAACAGAGTATATTAATTGGCAACTTTCGAGACTTGGGTACATTAAATGGTAAGTTTGAAAGTCTAATACATACAATAGAAAAATGTGACAAGTTTGATACATATTCATGAACTATACCCGGTATAAAGTCATATTTAACATTTTTTTGCAATTTGTTCACTCATATTTAATTAATTAGTTTTATAAATTATTACTTAATTGTAACACCGCCTTTGCTAATATTAAATTCTGTGAAAATTTGAGTTTGTAAACTGCATGGGTCTGTTTGTAAATATAATGTTTACATGTTTTGTTATTTACTAATAAATTAAAACATTGCAGCGGAAACTAGAAACCAAACAAACCCATTTAACCATTACAGTTTCAAACACATGTTTGGCATATATACAAATATATACATTACAAAAACTGCCAAACACAAAATCCCGGTGTTACTTATCTAAAACTGACCATTGTATCAAAATACCACAAATAGTGTTCCTTCCAAAAGTCTGTACAAAAGCTTCTAGCATCCCAACTCACCAAGCTTGCCTAATCTTTATCTGTAAAAGGAGAAACATCAACAACATTAGCTATTTAAAATAGCTAGTGAATACAGGCAAACATGAATACAATAAAGCAAGTCATATATCAGGAATGCGCATACAATGCTATCCTATCACATTACGGTAGTGTTGACATGTCCAGCGGGTGTTATATCTTGCCAAATAGCTAGTCCAGCTCAACAACTTCCACCGGGGAATCAGACACTACCAACCGTACTGGTTTCATCACATAAGTGACTCTGTCTGCTCGTTCTGGAGCCATAGACTCAATAGGCTTAGCCATTTAAGGCAATCACCTCATATGCTGAAAGGAACGGTACTCGAGTACCGTTGATCCCGAACTGTTGCCCGAAGGTCCATAGGATCCAGCCGAAGCTGACCTTAATTAAAAGATTGTCCGGACACTCATAAAGCTCATCAATAACCCTTTGCAGGGACAATAGCATGCAAGCAATTAAATATAACTTGTATTCATCAATATACCACATTATATGCACATGTACTTAAATACATGTCTAGCATATCAATTATCATGTCAACATTCATTTTCTAATCTTAACTGTATATACATGTAGTTCTATTGTGTAGTAAATAGCATACGATAGTCATTTAATTTAATTAACACCCAAACCTCCCTTTATTGAATTCATGAAAGTCCGTACTCACCTGAGTGTCTAAATATATCAAATTATACTATTCAGGCTCTTCCCAGTCGTTGGAGTCACCTAAACAATATCCTATATATCGGTATTATACAAAACAACGAACTTTATGTTGAACAAGACTGTCACAAGGCAAGGCACGCCCGTACCCTGGTCACAGGTACCCCCCCCCCCGTGACCAAAGGTACGCCCCGTGACCAAAGGGCACACCCCCGGACCCTCTAGGGTTAGGCACGCCCGTACCTTTTCGAGGTACGCTTGTGCCTCCCTGGGTACGCCCAGAGATACGGTCTGTTCTTGAGAGGCACGCCCGTGCCTTTCAATACACAGTAGCAGGTTCGACCAGAACCTGCTGTTTTCTATTCCAAAATTTACCAAATCAATTCCCAGATCAAAGCTTTCAGTCATATGTGAACATATACTACATAAGCAAGCTAAAAATACCATTTTTACACACTTTAACTCCAGATTCAATATTTAGGACCAATTTCTCCATTTTGACCCATTTTCACAAATTCATCAAATTCAATCACAAACATCAATTTAATTCAACCAAACAACTTTTAAGCATCTGAAATTGATCAAGAAACAGATTGGAATTATTAACTTCAATTATAGAAGTCAATTTGGACATTTGACCCATTTGCCCAAAACTTGAAACTCAAGAACAAGAAGAGGAATAGCTTACAATCAAGAGGAAAGTGATGATGATGATACTAAGAACAGATTATCAGCTTGATGAATGTCTAATTCTAGCCTCTTTGATAATCCCTTTGATTTCTACTTGAGTTCCTCTTCAAGAACAAAGAGAGAGTGTGAGGTGTGTGTATGTCGTGAGGTGTATGTGTGTTAACTGAGAGGATATACATGAGAACCAATATTAGGTTCTCAATTTATCCATAAGGGGTATTTTGTTTCCCTTTTCAACATACAACTCAACACACGAGTACCCGTTTTAACTAACGGGGATATTTTTGGAAACCTCATTTGAAAGCATTTAATATTTTATCATTTTTATCTATTTTCATTATTACTTTTAGAAACTCATGTAATTAACCAATAGCATATTTTCTATTAACACTTATTCATATATTTCAATTTAATTCTTTTAAAATAATTCTCGTACCTATGGAGCGCACGAATAGGCGCGATTGAGGATGTTACATTAATTAAGGATTTTTAATGTATTCTTTTTACATATCTTCTAATACAAATAAAAATCGTAAACCAATTGAAGCTTTGGGAAGGATATAATGTAACACCGCTTCTGAATTCAGATACTTTAATGGCAAATCAGGTTTTAGCAGCGGAAATTTTTCTTTTTAAAACAATAACAGTTATTTACATTAACAACTTATCAAAAGAACGTTGGTGTTACCAAGTGCAGGAACCGACCATAGCATCTATTTACATTACATCATCATAAAAAATACAAGTGTTCCACCCACAAGGGGCAATGTAATTCTCAAAAGCATCCCGCCTCTCAGGGCATCTAGTCTTTACCTGAAAAGGGAAACATAGTATCATTAGCTACACTAGCTAGTGAGTACATACAATCATAAGCATCAATATAGTAAGTCATGCATCATATCATAAACAATCATTGTTAGCTTAGCACATAGCGGTGTGCTGACAAGATCAGTAAGAGTCGTGTCTTGCAGGGTAATCAATCCCGCTCAACAACTCAGACCGGGGAATCAGACACGACCAATCCGCGCTGGTGGGGAGCATAAAGCAGTCCACCAAGCATCGTTCACAGAGCCGGAGGCTCCACAGGTAATCCAGTTACAACCGGCTGATCACCACTAACGTTAAGGCACGGTGGTTCTGCAGAACCTAGGATCCAGGATGCCTCCTGAATCACCGTGAAATCCCGAGGGATCCAGTTACAACCGACTGACCTTAACCATGCGTCAGATAGTCTGCAGACAGTTCACAAACACATATACGTACATTCGATCCCACAGGGATCCATCATCTTACATTTAACATCATATAGTTATTCATACGTACATATCATCATACAATAACTAAGTGGTTCCAATCTGGACCCACTGGCATGCACCTAACATATATTCCAACATCTTGCAAGTCATACACTTACCTCCTCGAGCGTACCTGCAAAAGGAAGTTAAATACACAAAATACATTCACATAGCATGCAAGGCCTTACTCTACTGAGTCTCATGGAAGCCGGCACTCACCTGATTAGCTTACAGTGTTCGTTCACTTAATGTTGGTTCAGCTGACACGTTCACCTAAAACATTTGGCAATCGCCTTAAGCGTTTGCACGCGTTAAGTTCTATTACTAGAACCCTTACAAGGCCTTCCTAATATTCATAAACCATTCATTAAACTTACTTTAAACATTTCATAACCTAATAAACAAGAACATGTAAACAAAACACATCCTTGCTGAAAAGGCCCCGTCACGCCGCGACCATAATAGGCGTCACGCCGCGACGAGTGAAAGTCGGATCACAAGTCGCATGATCCATGCGAAAGTCGGATCAAAACTCATATGGACTATCCGACTGTCAGATCACTAGGTCGGACGGGTCATCCAACTGTCGGACCTAATGGTCGGATGGTTCATTCGTATGTCGCATCAAAAAGTCGCATAGTACGATTTAGGCGGGGTCGCGCCGCGACCTTAAGCCTGTCGCGCCGCGATCGTGCATTTTCCAGATTTATCATCTTCTTCATGTGGCATGCATGCGACTTTCAGTTAACTTTTTCAAAACCCAGATTTCTAAACATGTCATTTTCACTCTTTAAACACTTCTAAGCTTCATATACCACCTATATGAACCTCATGAACATCTTAACACTTTTTAAAACATCAAAACATGATAAACCCACTTATAAAGTAAGCTTCATGTTCATCCATGGTGTTTTCCATTCTAACACAACTTCCAGCCATAAAACACACATGTTTCTAGCATAATACATATATATTTCATTCTACAAACACCATACTAACCTTGCTTTAGGTTTAGAACTCTAAATCTTTCAACTTCAAGAATCCTCCTTCAAAGATCTTACGAGAGCAGAGAGTAGTGTATTTGTGTTTGTTTGAAGACTTTTGCTATATTTGACTTTATGAGTCAAATATCACACTTACATACATATATATCAATCTTATCCAGAGTCAAACCGCCTTTGGACAAATATCTAATTCTTTTTCTTTTCTTTCTTCTTTTCCTTTTTCTTTCTTTATTCTTTTCTTAATTAACTAGTATATACATATATATTTAATATACATAAATACACATACACAAACACACATATTACAAATACTAATTCATTTAATTTCACAAATAGTTACAAACAAATATTCCTATTACATTAATCACATACGCGTACGCACTATTTACAACTAGGCCCAAGTTGAGGATGTTACAAATCTACCCCCTTAAGAAGATTCCGTCCTCAGAATCTACTTAGTGATAAACAGTCGAAGGCGAGGGTACCTTGTCTTCATCTTGTCCTCAACTTCCCACGTCAGGTTTGGACCCAGATTATGCTTCCACTTCACAAGGACTAGTTTGATCATCTTCTTGCGCAGTTTCTTGACCTTCGTGTCAAGAATCTCAATAGGTTCTTCAACTAGTCGCTTGGAAGAGTCAACTTTCAATTCCTGCAAAGGAATAATATGTTCTTCTTCAACGTGGCACTTGCGTAAGTAGCACACGTTAAAGGTGTCGTGTATTCCAGATAGTTCAGGTGGCAGCTCTAGAGTCACCATCTGATCATTCACTTTGCGTAAAATCTTGAATAGGCCAATGAAACGTGGACTTAGCTTCCCCTTGCGCCCGAAATGAATGATGCCCTTCGAAGGAGAAACTTTTAAGAACACACGATCACCGACTTCAAATGCCGCGGGATGACGCTTCGGATCCGCGTACATCTTCTGTCGATCCCGAGCTGCTTTTAGCTTTTCAAGAGCCACATTCACTTTATCAGAAGTGATCTAGACGATTTCAGGTCCAGCGAACTGCTTCTCTCCAGGCTCCAACCAACAGGTCGCAGTGCGACATCGTCTTCCGTAAAGCATCTCGTATGGTGGCATTCCAATGCTGGAATGATATGAATTATTATAAGCAAATTCAATCAATGGGAGATGAGAATCCCACGATCCACCAAATTCGAGTACACAGGCACGAAGCATATCTTCCAACATTTGAATTGTACGTTCAGATTGGCCATCAGTCTGCGGATGATAGGCAGTGCTCAGATGAACACGAGTGCCGAGTTCGCGTTGCAGACTCTGCCAAAAATTCGAGACAAACCGAGAGTCACGATCAGATACAATAGAACATGGAAGACCGTGACGTGACACAATCTCACCAATATACAATTGGGCTAAACGGGTCAGCAAAGCAGACTCGTTCGTTGCCAAGAAATGAGCGCTTTTCGTCAGTCAATCAACGATAACCCAGATCATGCCGTGCCCTCTGGACGTTCTCGGTAGCTTCGTCACGAAATCCATCGTGATATTATCCCATTTCCACTCCGGAATATCCAACTGCTGTAGATTACCATAAGGTCTTTGGTGCTCCGTCTTCACTTGCGCGCAGATCTGACATCTCTCCACAAATGAAGCGATGTCTTTCTTCAGAGTCGGCCACCAGTATAGCACTTTTAGGTCGTGGTACATGTTTGTGATTCCCGGATGGACAGATAATTTGGACTTATGGGCTTCCTGCAGAATCAGCTTACGGTTACCTCCAGCAGAAGGTACCCAAATCCTGGATTGAAAAGTCTTCGACCCACGATTATATTCAGTAAGCTGATCCTTCAACTTCTTCATCGTCTCAGCCTACAGATTTTCTTCTTGCAATGCAGTCTGCTGAGCTTCTTTCAATCTAGCAATCAAGTCTGACACAATGGCGATTCTCATAAACTTAGCTTCTGTTGTCGGTCCTTTACGGTGTAACACCCTGATTTTCAGTCCAAATTTAAATTTTCCAAAAACTCATTTTGAAACATATTTTATACACATTTGCGGAAGCATTTTAATTTCTATTAAATATCCGAACAAGATATGAAACCTTTCATCAATAAATCTTATCAATAATATAATTCCAAAATCCTTGGTGTTACCATAGTCAATCTCACGACCATAACTAAAAGAGTAGGAAATCCAAGATTACCGGTTCTGCAAGCAAAACTATGCCCAAGGCATCTACCCGCCTCACCAAGGCCTCTGTACATCCTGCGGATACAAAACATTTTACACACATACTGTTAGCTATAAACATAGCTAGTGAGTACAACCAAAAACATTTGTTTTATCAAAACCAAGTCATCCTTTTCACTTTTGAAAACATAAGTTTGGCAATCAAAATCCTTTTAAAATCACACATAATAGCACATAAGGATGCGGGTCTGTCCATTGAGCCACATTGTATCCCAGTGGTAGCTAGCCACGGTCAACATGTGCCCACATGGGGGATAACCACATCACCCCGTCAAGGTGGGGGATGCACGAAGCAGTCCACCATACAACGGTTATCTGGAGTGTAAGCCCTGTTCACCAAATTCACACGTGTTGCCCCGGGTTCGGTGGCTCGTCAGCCCAGTGAACCCACACGGTCATGATGGTCTACTGACATACCCCTCCACTCTCTGCACCGATCCCTCAGCCACCCGTACCTCGCGATTCCCCAATTACCAAAGCCATAGGAACCTCTGTGTACGTCTCAATGACTAGGAACCCTATGGTACAGAGTTATATCACACAGTAGTCCGGACCGAAGCACATATACCCCGAAGGGTCACATAAGCACATACCCCGAAGGGTCACATAATCACTTACCCCGAAGGGTCATAAAATCTCATACCCCGAAGGGTCATATAATCACATACCCCGAAGGGTCATAAAACCACTTACCCCGAAGGGTCATAAAACCATTTGCCATAAAGGCCACGAATATTTTGCCATAAAGGCCAATTAATCCAAGCATATCAGTTTATCAATAAAAACGAACAAGTTTCACAATTTATATCACTTCAGCATAAATGCTCAACAATCAGAACCATATTCGGCATCTCAATGCCTAAAAACATCTTTAGTGAAAACATGTGTTTCATTAAGTCAAAACCATGTCTTTGTTTCAAAATCAAAGTCCACTCCAACATGGAGTATCATGTTTCAAAACCATTAATTTAATCACAATTTAAACATAGACCATCTCCAACATGGAGCAATGGTCTTATTTAGAAAACCATCATTTAAAACACCTCTTAACTTGAATTCACAATTTCCACATTCTTTGAAACCCAAGAGTTTCATAAAACATATGTAACCTAAGTAAACCATATTATAAAACAACCCATGGTTTGCACACTCTTGAAGTTCAAAACTACATAAATAGTTGCAAATCATATTACCCGCATTTATAAAACAGTTTCATAATCCACATCCTTTGAATCATCAAGATTCATCAAACAATTGCCAAACAATCAAAACACAACATGATGACTTGTAATCTTATCAAACAGTTGGGTATCCGTAGGGTGTACTCACCTGAGGGTGTGATGAGGATCACAACCCCATCCAAACCAAAGCTTAAACACTCGATTATAAACCTATGATCACAAAACACAAGGTCAACTAACATAAGTTAACCCAAAACAATGTTTCTAAGCTCAACTCTAACCTTAGACACCTTTTCGGGTCTAAAAAGACTCCATTTATCCCTTATAAAACCTTAGAATCAAACCCCAATCAAGTACATAGTCAAATGGGGTAAAAAACATGAGTTTTGAAGGTTTCAGGGTGTCTCGCGCCGCGAGGAAGAAAGCTCGCGCCGCGAGAAAATCTCTGGAAAAACTCAAGGTTGCAGCCTAGGTACGTCGCGCCGCGCCGCGCCGCGACACCCATCTTGGTCGCGCCGCGACACTGCCATGAACAGTGACCTTCGAGGTTTTTCTTGCTGCAGCCTCCAATTTACCCAATTTCTCAACACCAAACTTTAGTTTATCAAACCCAACACTTAAAACTCGGCCAAAACAACTTCATAACACCAAATTTCATCACTTTTAAACATCATTTGTCATCAAGGATTTTACTACAAGAATCTACACAAATTTGACCCATTTGCCTCATTTTTCAACATAACCAACCAAAGATCACTACAAACAACTATAAATCATCAAACATAACTAAAATCAAACACAATTTAAGTTTATAACTTACTTGAAATCATAAATCTACTTGGTCACTTCATTTCTTGCTCAAACCCCAAGTCAAAGATGAAGGAATTAAGGTTCAACCTCATGAATTCTTGAATCCAAGCTCACAAGTCATCAATCCCTCTTGATTCACCCCTTTGATGGCTTCCTCTAGAAACTTATCTCTCTCTCTTCACGTTCCACCAGCCACCAAATGAGTCTTTTGACTCTCGATGGACTTTTATACACATACACACACAATATTACACCATTGGTCCTCCAACTTTCTTCACACTTACATACACCATCTTATTTACACAACATGTAGTATATATATTTAACATATAACTACATCTTAAACCACAATTTTACAAATTTTACTTAACTTGCATTATATATATATTTTATAATTTACAAAATTTCGGGCTTTACATACGGCTTAAAGCGTCCGCTACAACATTGGCCTTGCGAGGATGGTAACGGATCTCACAATCATAGTCTTTTATTAACTCCAACCAACGGCGTTGCCGCATGTTGAGTTCTTTCTGAGAAAATACGTACTGAATACTTTTGTGATCTATGCAAATCACACACTTTGTGCCATAAAGATAATGCCTCCACAACTTCAGTGCAAACACAACAGCAGCAAGCTCAAGATCATGGGTTGGGTAGTTCCGCCCGTGTGATTTCAACTGCCTAGAAGCGTAGGCAATCACTCTATCACGTTGCATTAGGACGCAACCCAAACCCGCATACGACGCATCACAAGAAACCGTGAAGTCCTCCGAACCCTCAGGTAGAGTAAGGATTGGAGCTTCACATAGCAGTCGTTTCAAGGTCTGAAAAGCTTCTTCTTGAGCTTCTGACCAGATAAAAGCACCTTCCTTGCGAGTTAGTTTGGTCAACGGGCCCGCAAGCTTCGAGAATCGTGGATAAACCGCCGATAGTAGCCAGCCAAGCCAAGGAAGCTTTTAATTTCGGAAGGAGATCGAGGAACTCCCTAATTCATCACAGCCTCCACCTTAGCTCGATCTACTTTGACACCATCATGACATTTCACATGGCCAAGGAAATGGACTTCCTTAAGCCAGAATTCACATTAAGACAGCTTGGCATACAACTGTTCTCGCTTCAGAGTCTCGAGAACCTGACTAAGATAAAGCTCGTGATCAGCTTCCGTCTTCGAGTAAACAAGAATGTAATCAATAAATACAATCACAGATCTGTCAAGAAACGGACGGTAAACCCGATTCATCAGATCCATGAAGACGGCAGGGGCATTGGTTAAACCGAACGGCATAACCAAAAATTCGTAATGACCATAACGAGTTTGAAACGCGGTCTTCGGAACATCTTCTTCACGAACTCGTACTTGGTGATACCCCGACCGGAGATCAATCTTAGAGAAGCATGTAGCCCCCTGCAACTGATCAAAAAGATCATCTATACGAGGAAGCGAATACTTATTCTTCACAGTTCGCTTGTTAAGCTCCTTGTAATCTATGCACATTCGCATTGTTCCGTCCTTCTTCTTTACAAACAATACAGGAGCTCCCCACGGTGAGGAACTCGAACGAATAAAATCTTTGTCGAGCAACTCCTGAATTTGAGTCATCATCTCTCTTATTTCAGAAGGAGCAAGACGATACGGAGAACGAGCCATAGGTGTAGCTCCTGGAATAAGCTCTATCTTGAATTCAACATCACGAATCGGAGGCAAATACCTCAGGGTAGTCAGACACCACCCGAATATCACGAACTGGTCGCTTCTCCATCGTAGCATCAATAACGTATGCCAGATAAGAGTCACAACCTTTAGCAATCGATTTTTGAGCTTTTATCATGGAGACAATAGGAATATCAGAATCCCGTCGTTCTCCACGTGCAACAGCATAAGATCCATCAGGAAGAGGAATCTTAATCATCTTTTTGGAACAGATAATCTCAGCATCACGTTTGCTGAGCCAATCCATCCCGATCACGATATCAAAGCCCGCAATAGGCATAATAAAGAAAGAAATTGGGATATTACTCCCATCAATGTAAATCACAGCTATTGGGACTTTCTCTGTAACAGAGACTATTTTGCCGTCAGCGACCTCTACTCTGAGCGGCTCAGTTAAAGAAAAACAGGTAACTGTAATCTTCTACGACACGCCAACAGATACAAAGGAGTAGGTAGCTCCAGAATCAAATAAAACACTAGCAGGGATATAATTAATAAGAAAAGTACCCGTGACGACACCCCCTGCTGCTTTGGCCTCGTCGGCCGTCATCTGAAAAGCCCTGCCTTTCGCGCGGGGCGCATCATCTCTTTTCGGTCCTCTAGAAGAAGAAGACCTTTTAGCTCCAGTACTTTGTCTGTCTGGGCAGTCAGTCAGCTTGTGCCTGGGCTTGTGGCACCGATAACAGACATCCTCTTTAAAACCACACTCTGTCGTAGCGTGGCCCTTCTGCCCGCACCTCTAACAACGTCTGGTAGAGTTGGAACACTCACAAGAGTGATAAGTTCGGCATTGAGTACACCAAGGAGAATTAGGCCTCGGCTTCTTGGAGAAATCAGTCTTTCCGCCTGCGATGGATTGTCCTTTGGAAGGACCCGATTTATCATACGGATTGAACTTCCTCTTTGACCCTGCACCGGCAGATTCGCCCTTGCAGTATATACGGTCACCTTCCAGTTGTCGGGCTATATCAAAAGCCCGATCCAGTTCAACAACTGCCCGCACATGTGGGCGAAATTCTAGTGGCAGGGTTGCCACAAACCGCCTTATCTTGGTGGTCTCGTCGGGGATCAGATGGGGAACAAATCGCATTTTATCAGTCAACGCGGTTACGTGCTCTTCAATTGGCTTATCCCCTTTCTGGAGATCATTGAAATCCCTCTCTATTCTTTTCAGGTCATACTCGGTGCAATACTTCTTCAGCACCTTCTCAGAGAACTGCTCCCAAGTGAGAGCATGATGTGCGTGTAGCATACCAGTTTTAAATTTATAAATCCGAGTTATTTAGCACGACTACAACACAAATAGGCAAGAGAACCTAATCGTATCGTAGTATAGTAAATAAGTACGGGTGTCGAACACTAGGAGAACGGGTATGATTTTTAATATAACTCTACTAATTAAATATTAAACTAAATAAAAACAACTAAAAGGGGGAATTTAGAATCTTATCAATAAAGATTCAAACTTTATTATCTAAAATCACTCCTAACACTAGCAAACACTCAAAAGCAAACCAAGAACAACAAAAGCAAAGATTTTTATGGATTAATCTTATCAAATTAAAGCTTTCCCTCCCTAGATTCGATTTCTACTTTTTCAAAACATTTAATTTCCAATTAATCGTGCAATGAACATTTGTTTCATCTCATACCGATTTCTATAATGGATAGACTCTTGGTCCGAGTTATAACCCTATAATCATGCATTTATTCAATTCTATGTTCAAGAAATCGTTTAAGTGCATAATTAGACGTATTTAATTTCGTGTCAAACAAGACTCCACCTTTAATAATTGTTTTGGTTATTAAATTGTTAAATTGACAAATAAAGGTCATTACATGTCAATCATACACATTAAAGTTCCATTCTTGATTATCTAAGCCTACGATATGATCAATCACTAGTCAAGATTAATTATTGATCCTAATTAATCATGATAAAAGCTATAAAAATAGATTGGTCCTCTAATTTTTATAAACTCAGAATATAAACAATAAAAAAAACAGATCTTTAACACATATGAATCAATGGTAAGCTTATAAGACAAATTATGAGATAAAAACAAGTTCTAATCAATGGAAATCAAGCATTCTTACAAAGTATCATCTCCTTTTGGGAGGAAAACAGAAAAACTAGTCAATCACAGTCATATTCAATCTCTGGAAATCATAAATAAACATAAGAAACAAGAGATGAATGATAAAACCGTAAAAGCCAAGATTCCTAGCCACTTTAATCTTCAAATCAAGCTTTGATCCTTCAAATTAATCTCCACAGCTCTTGGAATGACTTTTGGACGTGTTTTGGAAGTATTTGGGTAGTATAAGTTGGGTTGTTCCCCCCAAAACAGATCTGGACATTCGTATATATAAAAACTGAAAACAGGGGCATCGCGGCGCGACGGGTAAGTGTCGCGTCGCGACGGGTGAGTTTGGCACGATCCAAAACTCTTTTAAAATTTGAAAATTTTCTTATCAGGTCGCGTCGCGCCGCGACATCCTTAATGATCGGGCCGCGACATCGCTTTTTTAGAGGTGTGTCGGCGCGGACAACTTTTCTTATTTTCTTCCGTTTTTCTGGTTTTTGCTCAAAACTTCTCATCATCCTCCTTTTTGACCTGAAATTCAATAATTAAAGATATTTAAGTATCTTTTACTTATTTACGAACAATAACAGGCTAAAATAAAACAGATATCGCTTAAAATATATATCTAAATTTGGCGATATCAAAATACCCCACACTTGAACTTTGCTTGTCCCCAAACAAACTATAACTCTATCCAGGCTATAAATCTTAAATAATCAATACCATTTTTTGAAAATTAAATATCACTTATAAATGTCAAAAAGGTTGATTAAAAACAAAACATTGGCTATACTTAGAATTATGCACATACTCACGATTTGATCCATATTTACTTTCCAACACTCCAAATAATCTTTCCATTTATACATATCCAAACCTTAACTTAAGAACTGCATTTATATTTAATTTGGTTAATTTACCCTTTAAAAATCCCCAGACCTCAAGACTTATTGCAGATTTCCAACTTTATTTTCACATATGTTTTTTCTCTCTTTTCAGCTCTTTTTTATAAGTCTATGACTTTCTATGGAACCCATGTAGCGAATCCTCAACTCAACCGATCCCAAACCAGTTGGCTTTAGGTGGCTAGATGTCAAACACCCCTCAGAGTTTACTAATTCGAGTTCCAAAGGCCATGTATTTGACTTATATATTTTCTAGCTCTTTTGTATATTTTTTCATTTTTGCACATTGGCTTTTTTCATTGTTTTTCTTTTTTCAAACATATGTTTATAAAAATTGATAATTCAACCCAGTCTATTTTTGTCAAGCTTAGACTCAGAAAGGTCTTAACCTCATAATTTATGTAGAAATTCAAAAATTAAAGATTGGATACTATAAACACAAATTTCTAAGAAATGGCGAAAAGCCACAAACACTATGCATAAAAGCTAGATATACCCTATGAATTGTTTATAAATCAACAAACTTGACATTCTTAAATAATATCTATTTTTAACTCGAATGGTATTAAAAATTTTAAAATTTAATGCTCAAATAAAATAATAATTTAACACGAGGACAAATAAATTTCAAGCGAGGAAATATTTTCTAACCTCTACCCCACATTTAAATTGTACAATGTCCCCATTGTACATAAAATAAAGATATCACAAGGTAGAAAAAGGTTAGAAAAACTCTCTGGGTATTATTAGGCGAACGGAGCAGATAGAAGTTAGCATATACGCGCGTACTCCATAAATTAAAAGCCCTCACTGAAATATAAATCACTCAAAGCATATCGTCAGACAATAATAGAAATATATACATCAAAGGATAGTAATGTCTGAATGTGATTGTATATGAAGGTTTCCAGAAGCATATATGAAGAATTATCTAGGCTAGGATTTCCTAAAAACGACAAACAAAAAGAAAAACCTAACTCACTTTCGTAGGAATCACGGTTGCATTTAGCATATGCAACAAGTCTTTAAACCCCTCGGTAGCCCGAGTGGACGAGTTGTAGTCTCGTGAGGGTTTCTAGTCAACACACCCACAAAGTTGGACAGAAAGGAAATGAAATACAAAATAAAGAAGAAAGAAAAACCTAAACTAACCACGGGTTGCCTCCCGAGAAGCGCTTGTTTTTGTCTGAGTCTCTATCTTGACTCCGGATTTATTTCTTGTGACTTTGAACGAATGACCCCACACTTGCAATCAAGTGCGGGTGGTAATATTTATACATACTGGGTGATGTATATTTGTTACCGATTTGAAATGCTACTGCGAGTGTTGCGTTCCACTGCACCTCCCTAGTTTCCACAAACATCTCTCTCATGTTCTGAATTGTGGATCCTCCCAGTGATTGTGAACTTGATTGTGACTCAAGCAAAGATTCCAACCGGCTCCCAATGCTATCTGAGTTTTTCGCCTGCACTTGAAGTACTCCACAGAATTCCCGGCGCCAAAGGAATTCCATAATGCGACTCCAACTCCTCACTCGATTCCGTGGTTACCTCCTTTTCTGATTTTGGAGCGTCCTCCTCGAAGAGTAGAAATTCTAGATAGTCCAAGATTTCATCTGCACAATTCTCCACGTCTTCTCTCTCAAGAAGGGAGGGTCCTCATGCGGGTTTTGGTTCTAAACCTAACGTGGGTGTTGGTTGGACGAGGGTCGACGGTTCATCCTTTGAATGGTCTTCTGGTTCCTCAAGCAGGTCAGCGAGACACTCCAGAATATCTCCATCAGACTGAGCATCTTATCTCGACTCCACCTCCACACAAGGCTCAAAATGTATATTGTCATCAGAATTAGAGTCGTCTAAATAGTACGGTTGAGGACTAACATGTGGTTTATCAGGAGAGCCAATCGGTTTTTCATTCTCATAATCTTTTGGGATAAAATCGTAATCATCCCGTTCGATGCCATCGTCCTAAAATTCATTCAACAAATCTTTAAGGAAGGAATCCCAACAGATCGGATGATCCTCAGGCCAATACATATTCACAAAAGAGACATCGAAGAAAACTAAAATAGCGCATGAAACGACTAGACTAGGCACTAAATACTAAAATACGAAAAGTAACTTCCTTTTGAGCCAAAACTCGCGGGAAGGATCGTTTAATAAATAATTAATCAAGTTATACCAAAATAAAACCGTTCGCCGGCAACGGCGCCAAAAACTTGATGTGCGTGTAGCATACCAGTTTTAAATTTATAAATCCGAGTTATTTAGCACGACTACAACACAAATAGGCAAGAGAACCTAATCGTATTGTAGTATAGTAAATAAGTACGGGTGTCGAACACTAGGGGAACGGGTATGATTTTGAATATAACTATACTAATTAAATATTAAACTAAATAAAAACAACTAAAAGGGGGAATTTAGAATCTTATCAATAAAGATTCAAACTTTATTATCTAAAATCACTCCTAACACTAGCAAACACTCAAAAGCAAACCAAGAACAACAAAAGCAAAGATTTTTATGGATTAATCTTATCAAATTAAAGCTTTCCCTCCCTAGATTCGATTTCTACTTTTTCAAAACATTTAATTTCCAATTAATCGTGCAATGAATATTTGTTTCATCTCATACCGATTTCTATAATGGATAGACTCTTGGTCTGAGTTATAACCCTATAATCATGCATTTATTCAATTCTATGTTCAAGAAATCGTTTAAGTGCATAATTAGACGTATTTAATTTCGTGTCAAACAAGACTCCACCTTTAACAATTGTTTTGGTTATTAAATTGTTAAATTGACAAATAAAGGTCATTACATGTCAATCATACACATTAAAGTTCCATTCTTGATTATCTAAGCCTACGATATGATCAATCACTAGTCAAGATTAATTATTGATCCTAATTAATCATGATAAAAGCTATAAAAATAGATTGGTCCTCTAATTTTTATAAACTCATAATATAAACAATCAAAAAAATAGATTTTTAACACATATGAATCAATGGTAAGCTTATAAGACAAATTATGAGATAAAAACAAGTTCTAATCAATGGAAATCAAACATTCTTACAAAGTATCAACTCCTCTAGGGAGGAAAACAGAAAAACTAGTCAATCACAGTCATATTCAATCTCTGGAAATTATAAATAAACATAAGAAGCAAGAGATGAATGATAAAACCGTAAAAGCCAAGATTCCTAGCCACTTTAATCTTCAAATCAAGCTTTGATCCTTCAAATTATGCTCCACAGCTTTTGGAATGACTTTTGGACGTGTTTTGGAAGTATTTGGGTAGTATAAGTTGGGTTGTTCCCCCCAAAACAGATCTGGACATTCGTATATATAAAAAACTGAAAACAGGGGCGTCACGGCGCGACGGATAAGTGTCGCGTCGCGACGGGAGAGTTTGGCACGATCCAAAACTCTTTTAAAATTTGAAAATTTTCTTATTAGGTCACGTCGCGCCGCGACATCGCTTTTTGTAACGCCCCAAAAACCAAATTTAAAATATTAAGATCAAACACCTATAAGTGTTCGCATCTCAAAGTTTATCATAAAAGCGGAAGCAATTTGTTTGAAAACCTGACGTATCAATAGATACTCACATAAATACTGTCATAAGTTTGGTACCAAAAACTTGATATTTACAAACCAGACGTTAATTTCAAAGAGTTTATCAGTTGGAAGTCAAACCGGAGCTTTGCCCTTGCCTTTGATAAAACCTGCAAAACATTTTAAAAATAGTATCTGATAAGCTACGAGAGCTTAGTGAGTAAACCAGACTAAACATCATATAAACCCACGTATAAAATCATATGCAGATAATACATGTATGTCTGGCAATCAAAGCTAGCCTCTGGTTCTAGACCTAGGGCAGCATCGTAGGTCACAGTACTACACCGCATCTGAGCCTTACTGGACTTAGCAGTAAGCTTACATATACACATGAATAACATCACATGTCAATAATCTGCTATAATAGCATACATGCTGCACATATGAAGTGAAGTCTAGAAGACTCACCTTCTGATCATACTATCATGAATTGATCCACAGATGTCAATGATACAGGTAATATGCCAATCACCTCCTATAAAAACAATTCAGAAAATCACATAAGGCATTCTGATCTGAAATAGGGCCTACACGGGCCGTGTACCCCTACACGGGCCGTGTCCCATCAATACTACACAACCTAAGCTGGCAACATGGCCAGTGTGGTCTAGTCACTCTACACGGACCGTGTACCTCTACACGGGCCTTGTACCTTTTACACTACACGACCATGTAACCTTACATGGCCCTATGACCGCCTTTACACTACACGGCCGTGTACCGCTACACGGGCCGTGTACCACTTATGCTACACGACCTTGTATCCTTACATGGCCCTGTGACCGGCATAACTACTACACGGCCGTGTACCGCTACACGGGCCGTGTACATATCAGTTCAGCAGACTGTTCTTGCCAATAACAGTCGGATTTCACCAAGAAATCCCATAACTTCGACATAAACTGACTAGAGGTGTTTTCCTACACCTCCTACAACTGATATATATGATCTAAACTATACAAAACAACTATAACATGATTCCACCATTGAAACCATGTGTTTAATCTTACAAAACATCAAAAACAAAGCTTGAAAGCTTACCTCAAGTTGTATACTTGCTAGATCTTGGCTATAGGCACTTGAAATTCTGTTTTGGCTTACTAAAATGGAAAGATTATGGACTGATGTTTATGTGCTCGTGAATTGCAGCAAGCAAAATGTGAAACTTTGACTATTAAGTCAAAGTTGGTGCACCATATATATACATAGTTTCATCAATTGACAAAACAGCCCCCTGGACTTAATCAACTTGGAATCTGGCAGTTTTAGCCCCTCTAGTTTAAAACCCCATCTTATCACGTATATCCGTTTATAACTTGGGTAACACCTTGTACTTTTCTTGCATAAACTTAATAATAAAATTTTGGGTGTTACAACTCTTCCCCACTTGAAATGATTTCGTCCCCGAAATCAACTGCCGAAGTGTTTGAATAAATATCATCCTTTTCTGTTCAAGCCCTCATACATACTCTGACCTCTTTCTAAGCTTTTACCGGTCCTTGACCCATCTACTCTCTTTATCATAGATTTAACTGCTAAACATCTTCTGAGATATAATATACGAAAGGTGTTCTGAATTTATAACAACTCTTCTGATAACTCTGATCTATAAACGGCCCTTTCCCCTCATATATAGCAATTCTGTACAACAATTCGAATTTCAGACTTAATTTTTCCTCCTTTCTGAATCTGATCACGTCTTTCCACAGTGATACTTTCAATAATACATACTTCCCCACTAAACTGATGTGATGATCTCTGCTTATCTGTAAAACCCTTCTGTTTATTCTGGGCGTCAAACAATCTACTACATACCTTCTGAATCTGTTCTGTCTTTCGCTATATCATTTCTGTGCTACCCCACACTTTCTGACCCACGTCACCCAATACGCTGAAGTTTGGCAGTAATATCATACAATTTCATACATTGGCATCCCGGTACTGAACCTGTATCTGTTGTAATACGAAATTCTATCAAGCAAATATGCACCCCAGTTTTCTTCTGACTTAATAACATAATCATAAAACATGCTTTCCATCTTCTGGATATTTCTTTCATTCTGACTGTACTGAGATGAAGCTTAATCCTTAACTTTATATGAAATCTGTTCCAAATTCTAGAAGTGGATCTGATATCATTGTCTGAGTCAATAAACACTGACATACTATGACATAAGACAATCTGCTTCACATACACATCTATTAACTGTTCTGATGAATGAGTTTCTCTAAAGGAAACTACATATACCTTTTATTTAACCTGCCTACAATCACTCATACCATATTATAACTTCGTGGAGTTTTCGGATAATTTGGCATTTAGGTTCATACTAATATTTCCAGATATAAATTCTGACGTTTGGCTTTCTTTCGTACACCTTTATAAGTATTTCTCCACTTATCTGACTATATCTTGTTTCATATCCGGTCACCAATAATCCACCCTCAGGTCTTTATAAAGTTGGTAACTTCTGACTGAATGGGAAATCTAAACTTGTGAGCTTCATGTAACTGTGTCTGACTTGTATCTCCATAACCTGATACTCACATACGGTTATATCTAATCAGTATATCACGACTGTCTATAATCGGATTTATTTCCTGTCATTCTCATCCATTCTTTAATATACTTTTCACTTTGATCTCTTCTGACTGACCTGTTCCCATTTCATCTAAACATAAGCGTTGTAACTATCATCTATATGATTAATTCATACAAGCATTATTTCTGATTTCCTGTTCAAACTGTCGGCTATATCATTAGCCTTACCCTGAATAATATAATATGCTACTCACAATCCTTCACTGATTCTGACCATTGTTTTTGTCGCCTTTAAAGGTCTTTCTCACTCAACAATTATTTCTAACTTTTATAATTTCGTGTAAACAACTCTACATATAAAGAAATACCTAATCTCATCATATCATATTGAATGCTACCGTAGCGCACTAGCGGTAGTCTTACACCACCTATGAATGCTATTGTGGCGCACCAACAATAGTCTTACATCCACATATCCACCCACTATTGAGGTAATATCCTTACCTATCATATAACTAACATACCACATATACTACTATCAGGTGTGAGTCTGTATATTCATTCTCATACGATTGAACTGTCTAGAAATGTAAATAATAACTCTGCCCCTCTGCATCCATCCAAACCACTGTACTGTCATCACACAATGCTATCGTCTCTTCAGTCGATTCAGGTAGTGCAAACTGTTGATTTACATAATTTATGCAATTAATCCCATCCAACTGTTGATTACTTTCGGGTTCTTTGGCGGCTCCCAATTCATCACCTTCTCTACTTCTCAGAATTCATCTCGATCCCATTGCTACTAATAAATTATCTAAAGAATTTCATTCCTTATATCTTAAATTCATATTGAAAACTTAACATATAACTATTTTCTACTCTGTGTCACTAAAATTTTTCAAACATAATTCTCATGATCTGCTAAACCCCTGGAATAAATATGAATATCATTTATGCACACAATTACTGACTTACTTAATATTGGCCTATACACCATATTCATTTACTACATAATCACTGCTGGTGCGTTAGCAAGGCCAAAGTGTTATAACCACTTCAAAATATCTAAACATTTCTGAACACAGTTTGAGAAATACCATCCCTTCTGATCTTAGGCTGAAGAAAATCCGATCCTGAGTCAGCTTTGACAACCACTTTACCCCACAATAACTGATAAGTAATTCACATATTCTGAACACTGGACATACATTCATGATCAATTTATTGAACTCATAATAATTAATACACATAATCTGAATACACCTCATAAAAAAAACTACTGGGTCTTATAAACCCCCACATGTAATAATTCTTGAAATCATTTCGATAATTCCTGTATCTCTGAAGGAGCAAGTCTATACGTAGTTCTCGTAATCAGTGAACCTTTCAACACCACACAAATTCTAAACATACTCTGTCTGTCTGGCAGTAACCTTGACAACTTCTTGAATTACATATCAAGATACTCACATATCACTTTCACATCTTCTAAACTCATCTGCTCTTCTTTATTTTAATACCTATACATAAGTTGAGAAAATAATGTATCCACACTGAAGACACTCTCCAGCTTTTGGAACTGAACACCTATATAACCTACCTGTTTTGATTTTTAACACATATAATTAGTTCTTCCCCACTTGGGATATGAACTCGTGTCACTTCTACTCACATAATATCATAACCTGGTTACAGTGTAACCAGTCCGTTCCAATTTCTATTTGGAACTCACTCAAATTCATAGATACAAATTCACTAATGAATTTGATAATACTCATTTCTGTCACATTATACTTATACATATCCGATCTTCCTGTAACCATACTTGATTCTGTTCTAGCGTCTTCGGTTGGTATCTAGAAAACTCTTACTTCTGACTCTTGACATACTCTTCTCTTTCACTTTCTTAGGTTCCCACAATTCTTACTCATATGACTCGGTTTCCATATTTAAAACATATTAGTGAATCAAATCTGCTTTCCTCCAGTCGACGTTTCTTGTATGTTGAGTAGATAGGTAGACCTTTTGCATCATTTTCTTCTTTCGAACCTCCATTCTTGTTTTCCTAAACATCAATACAACTTTCTCTATCGGTTTCCTTTCTTTTCTGTCTCTCTAATCCCGGCTGCCTCCATCAGGGATTTCCCATCTTGGTGTTTACAAACGTCTATAAATTCTCATATGCTGGACTGAAATGCTACCATATACCTATATATTTTTATCTTTTCATTACTAAGATAACCTGAATAAAATATGCATTTTTCTGAAACCTCGTGTCAATTTCTGTAATTGTCTGTCATGTCTGTTCTACTTGTGGAATTCATCCATAACTCTGTTTATCTCTGACTGTGGCACCAACCGCCCAATTATAATGTCTTTAAACTCTTTTCACGTCATGCTCTCGATTCGTCTGCACTCCTTATCTAATCTATTACATATTTCACTTCATCTCCAGGTGCATACATACATATATGAAATGCACCCTCGATCTCTGAAATTACTTATGATTAACAGTCGATTTGCTAACTTTTAATACATTATTGGTTGACACGCGGAAAATCCTTGAACGTACAACCTTCTGATACTTCACGAATAATAACTTAGGGTTAATAATGAACCCTTTCACTTTGTATAGCTAATCTTGATACTGACTCTTATCTGATCACTTCCTTGTCCTTTCAACTGTGCTGCAACTCATACGATAATATTTGGCATAAACTCTACTTCATCACTTTACTAAGTTTTCGGCATTGAATTATTCAAATATAACTTCTATTACTTGACGATTTAAATCTAGGCTCCAAATACCCCGTCATACTATATCCTTATAAGGATACGTTCACTTGTAATACTGATATTTATCCCTTCGTGTCTGTGACTAAAATCACCCTTAGGGTTATACACTACTCTTGAACCTCTTGTATAAATCATTCTGGTAGTATAGATAAAGCACTAAAGCAAAAGGTGGCTTTATCACACTATCCTATATAACAAACAGTTACTGGTATATCCATATATCAGTACACCTATCATCATATCCAAAGTATTTCTATACTTACTAAGGCATTCTACATATGTTCTCAGGTGTACTACCTTACAAGTACCCCTCACCCGATTCACAAGATTCCTCATGATTCCATTAAGTTCTAACATGTATCATGTGTTTGTAATAATATGGGCCCTTATATTACTCTAAACACATTACACAAGTTTGATCTTAACTTTATCACAAAAATTCCCGATTCACAGGCTTAGGCCAAAATTTATATATCATGCTCTCATATATTCATATAACAATTTTAATTTATCATACATGCTCACATAAAACCAACTCTTAACAGTTGTAAATATATATATAACATATCTGTCTTAAGCATATCCTGTACTCGCATACAATGCTCACATAATACATAATCAATATAACTGTTAGTATACTCACCAAGCTGCAAGCCTCCAGTTTGACAATTTTTAAAATCCGCAGAACCATGGTTTAAGTCCAGAATGTGTCTTATACACATCCAGATCCCTCAAACCGTGGCTCTGATACCAAGTTGTAACGCCCAAAAATCAAATTTAAAATATTAAGATCAAACACTTATAAGTGTTCGCATCTCAAAGTTTATCATAAAAGCGGAAGCAATTTGTTTGAAAACCTGACGTATCAATAGATACTCACATAAATACTGTCATAAGTTTGGTACCAAAAACTTGATATTTACAAACCAGGCATTAATTTCAAAGAGTTTATCAGTTGGAAGTCAAACCTGAGCTTTGCCTTTGCCTTTGATAAAACCTGCAAAACATTTTAAAAATAGTATCTGATAAGCTACGAGAGCTTAGTGAGTAAACCAGACTAAACATCATATAAACCCACGTATAAAATCATATGAAGATAATACACGTATGTCTGGCAATCAAAGCTAGCCTCTGGTTCTAGACTCAGGGCAGCATCGTAGATCACCTTGTATATACATAGTTTCATCAATTGACAAAACAGCCCCCTGGACTTAATCAACTTGAAATCTGGCAGTTTTAGCCCCTCTAGTTTAAAACCCCATCTTATCACGTATATCCGTTTATAACTCGGGTAACACCTTGTACTTTTCTCGCATAAACTTAATAATAAAATTCTGGGTGTTACACTTTTTTAGAGTTTGACAATAAAAGTGAAATTGTAGCCCTCTGAGTATAGTATCCGTGGCTTTTTGAATCACCTCAATCCGAGTTCGTATGAGTGAGATATGATCAAAACAGTGGAGGTGTGTCGGCGCGGACAACTTTTCTTATTTTCTTCGTTTTTTCTGGTTTTTGCTCAAAACTTCTCATCATCCGCCTTTTTGACCTGAAATTCAATAATTAAATATATTTAAGTATCTTTTACTTATTTACGAACAATAACAGGCTAAAATAAAACAGATATCGCTTAATATATATATATATATCTAAATTAGGCGATATCAGAGCACTCAGCACTTCTTTTCGAACCGAAGCTTTTACCGTATCCCACCAAAAGATGGCACGGCCTTTCAACATACGTATTTCGTATTTCACGCAATACTCCGGTTCGCATTCACAGGACTCGAACACTTGCTCCATCTCCCGGAGCCATTGGATAGTAACAGTGGGGTTATCACTCCCCTGGAATGTCGGAGGATTGCAAGTTAAGAACTTCTTGTATGAACAAGTCTTGCGGGGCTTGTTCAGTGTCGCTTGCAATAAGAGCTCCTTCGTCACTCGAAGCTCCTCCTCCAATCGCCTAATAATTGCAGCCTGATCTGGATCAGGTCTGCCACCACCGACATTTTGCTGAGATCTCTGATCCTCAGCCTGATGAGGCATATGAGAAGTCTCATCTTCTAATTCTTTAATGGCTTGTTCAGTATGGCCACATTCGGCATACATCTTTCTAGATTTCTATATGACAGAGAAAGAGCAGTGAATACTCAATCTCACTTATTCAACTTACAAACAAGTCATCATATAGCGCTAGCATACATATAACACTCTCACTCAATCCCCCCATAGGAACACTTATTTATGGTCGGGCCCGAGCTTGAGATCGAATACTCTTACAAGTACCCAATTCACTCAAACTTAGGCTCTGATACCTAAATGTAACACCGCTTCTGAATTCAGATACTTTAATGGCAAATCAGGTTTTAGCAGCGGAAATTTTTCTTTTTAAAACAATAACAGTTATTTACATTAACAACTTATCAAAAGAACGTTGGTGTTACCAAGTACAGGAACCGACCATAGCATCTATTTACATTACATCATCATAAAAAATACAAGTGTTCCACCCACAAGGGGCAATGTAATTCCCAAAAGCATCCCGCCTCTCAGGGCATCTAGTCTTTACCTGAAAAGGGAAACATAGTATCATTAGCTACACTAGCTAGTGAGTACATACAATCATAAGCATCAACATAGTAAGTCATGCATCATATCATAAAAAATCATTGCTAGCTTAGCACATAGCGGTGTGCTAACAAGATCAGTAAGAGTCGTGTCTTGCAGGGTAATCAATCCCACTCAACAACTCAGACCGGGGAATCAGACACGACCAATCCGCGCTGGTGGGGGAGCATAAAGTAGTCCACCAAGCATCGTTCACAGAGCCGGAGGCTCCACAGGTAATCTAGCTACAACCGGCTGATCACCACTAACGTTAAGGCACGGTGGTTCTGCAGAACCTAGGATCCAGGATGCCTCCTGAATCACCGTGAAATCCCGAGGGATCCAGTTACAACCGACTGACCTTAACCATGCGTCAGATAGTCTGCAGACAGTTCACAAACACATATACGTACATTCGATCCCACAGGGATCCATCATCTACATTTAACATCATATAGTTATTCATACGTACATATCATCATACAATAACTAAGTGGTTCCAATCTGGACCCACTGGCATGCACCTAACATATATTCTAACATCTTGCAAGTCATACACTTACCTCCTCGAGCGTACCTGCAAAAGGAAGTTAAATACACAAAATACATTCACATAGCATGCAAGGCCTTACTCTACTGAGTCTCATAGAAGCAGCCACTCACCTGATTAGCTTACAGTGTTCATTCACTTAATGCTGGTTCAGCTGACACGTTCACCTAAAACATTTGGCAATCGCGTTAAGCGTTTGCACGCGTTAAGTTCTATTACTAGAACACTTACAAGGCCTTCATAATATTCATAAACCATTCATTAAACTTACTTTAAACATTTCATAACCTAATAAAAAAGAACATGTAAACAAAACACATCCTTGCTGAAAAGGCCCCGTCACGCCGCGACCATAATAGGCGTCGCGCCGCGACGAGTGAAAGTCGGATCACAAGTCGCATGATCCATGCGAAAGTCGGATCAAAACTCATATGGACTATCCGACTGTCGGATCACTAGGTCAGATGGGTCATCCGACTGTCGGACCTAATGGTCGGATGGTTCATTCGTATGTCGCATCAAAAAGTCGCATAGTACGATTTAGGCAGGGTCGCACCGCGATCGTGCATTTTCCAGATTTATCATCTTCTTCATGTGGCATGCATGCGAATTTCAGTTAATTTTTTCAAAAACCCAGATTTCTAAACATGTCATTTTCACTCTTTAAACACTTCTAAGCTTCATATACCACCTATATGAACCTCATGAACATCTTAACACTTTTTAAAACATCAAAACATGATAAACCCACTTATAAAGTAAGCTTCATGTTCATCCATGGTGTTTTCCATTCTAACACAACTTCCAGCCATAAAACACACATGTTTCTAGCATAATACATATATATTTCATTCTACAAACACCATACTAACCTTGCTTTAGGTTTAGAACTCTAAATCTTTCAACTTCAAGAATCCTCCTTCAAAGATCTTACGAGAGCAGAGAGTAGTGTATTTGTGTTTGTTTGAAGACTTTTGCTATATTTAACTTTATGAGTCAAATATCACACTTACATACATATATATCAATCTTATCTAGAGGCAAACCGCCTCTGGACAAATATCTAATTCTTTTTCTTTTCTTTCTTCTTTTCCTTTTTCTTTCTTTATTCTTTTCTTAATTAACTAGTATATACATATATATTTAATATACATAAATACACATACACAAACACACATATTACAAATACTAATTCATTTAATTTCACAAATACTTACAAACAAATATTCCTATTACATTAATCACATACACGTACGCACTATTTACAACTAGGCCCAAGTTGAGGATGTTACATATAAAGGGGGTACGAACGGAGATCGTATGACCGTTGGGATAATTCGAATAAGCTTTTAAGCACTATATCTTTGTTTGGTGGAATGGTAAGCACTTGAACGGCAAATCTATAAGTCCATGTTTGAATCGGACTATTGATTTTTTTAACCTTTAAAAGGATTTTTTTGATTTTTCTTTTCTGTACCCATAGGTTAGGCCATAATCCATGTTCGAATCGGACTCTTGTGTTATGTATTGGTCTATTATTATTGCTTTACTCATTACTGATTCTGATATGGGTATGTGAGCTATTTTGTTATTAAACTCCTATGGGGGTACCATAGGCGCGATGTTGTGGCACCAGTGGCGTGACACTTCCGTGGCAGTGTGATCAGTTTACGACGTCTCCTGTCTGTTCAATTCCGGGGCATGACACTTCCGTGGCGGTGTGATCTGTTCACGATGTCTCCTCTCTGTTCGGCTCCGAGAGCTTTCTGTTTAGGAGGCATATGGGTGACCCTAGTTTTGGTATGTTTTGTCTGTGGATGGTGGCATGGTGCCCAATACACCATTCACCACGAGTACTTGTGAGTCTTCAACTCCGTAACACTTGTTTAATTGATTAAGCGAGTGTTCACCATTTGAGCTTGGTCTCTATCATACACACGGTTTCTTTCCTTTGACTTGGTTATTATTCCTATGCATCGGTTGACTTGGACTCGGTATTGGATTATTCTTGTTTGAATATTTGTATGTATACGAGGGAGTAAACTTGCACTTCGCTGTATCCAAATATAGTTGACTTGGACTTGGTATTGGATTATTCTTATATAGCATCCACGGTTAGTAAGATAGATATATCCGAAACATGTTTTCACAAAAGAGAGACCCTGTAGAATCAATACACTCTCTGCTCTAGCCAGAGTTTTCCCTTTAAACTCTCCGGATGACCCCGGAGTGCCCGAAAGGATAAACATCAACATTTAAGCTATAAAATTTAGTGAGTATACCACCATCTTACATACCATATATGTGCATATGTTTAATATACTAGACATCAAAAATTTCCACACAGATCACCATATTTAAATAGTGTCACCTAGGCTATTAATAATTAATTCCATCCATGCTATTAACAAATAGTGCCACCCGGGCTATTAACATATAATACCACCCAGGCTTTTAACAAATAGTGCCACCTAAGCTATTAACACATATAGTTTACGCATTAGCACACAAAAGATAGCATATTAAATGGATAGTATAACTCACTTGTTTGTCATGAATAGTCAATACAGCCTTATACCACAATTAGTAATCACAAGATTGATCCAGAAGTAAAACCTACGTATGAAATTAAAGAACATATCAAATACTATTTGTGATTACTGTACGGCCATGTTAAGCTACACAACCACCAATATCGCTACCCAGACAATGTCGTGCCCTAATCCTACACACCCCGTGTAAAACAAAACACGGCCCGTGTTGCCCTGGCACATGGCCGGTATTAGTTAAGCTTAGGGGAGTTTTTTGGCTATACACGACCCGTGTTCTTTGAATACGGCCATGTTACCCCTCCGGATAGCTTCGACCAAAACAAGTATGTATCTAACCAAAATGAACCCAAAATTAAATTTCAATGAATCACATCGTAAAAGCCAGTCTAAACATGACCAAGTACACTTAAAAACATTAAATAACATGACAAATGATCAACCTTATGATAAATTACACAATCTACAACTTTTGACCCATAAAGTCAACCCATTCATAAATTCGTCAAATATGACTTCTAAATTCAACTTTTAACTTCACAATCTATGGTATAATTAGTTGTAACTTTACCTCATCCATCAAGGTCTTAAGAACACCTAGTTCTTCTCCAAAGTTTCTCGTTTAATGTTATTTCACACCAAGATTTTACTACTTTCTCAAGGTCATTAAACTTTTGAGTTGCTTCATTTGTTTCTTTTATTAAGACTTCATTAAACATCTTTCGATTTTCTAGTTCATCTTTCAGTGTTGTTATTTGTTTAAGTTCCTTTTTAAGAGTTAATTTCTCCTTAAGTAATACTCTTTCTACTTTTAGTTTCTTTACTCGTTTAATAGCAAACTGGAAATCAAAACACAAGTAATAAAAAATGGAGTTCTTTTCATTTTTATCATAAGCTACAAATTTACCAACCTGATAAATAAAAGAAGGATCGAAGTTGGTGGCGGTGCATGCTTTGGCTTCATGTTTCATGTCCTCATCAAAGGAGCTACTACAACCAGTTTAGGCCATAAAACAAAGCTTGGTAGAGATCTCGTCATCTTCACCCGAAGACAGATCTTCCTCATCCTAGTCCTCCTCTTCAACCATCAACACTTTCTCTTGGGTTTTCCTCTTCTTCTTTTCAAGAACAACGGCAAGAGGCTTCTTATACTTGGTTTCAAAGTCTACTTTGCCTTCTTGCTTTGTCACGGCTTTTGGTCCAGAGGTACTCTTGGACCTATAGTCACTAGCAATGTGACCAATCCTGCCATAAGAGTAGTACTCAGCCGTGGAGGCATCAAAAGTTTATCTGAATTTGGTTTTGGCATCTTTTGGAATCCTCTTGCTGAATCCTTTAACACCCTTTCCCTTTTTAAAGGGTTTGAACTTCCTAATCAGCATGGAAGCTTGTTCAAAGCTGCCTCAAGACTCTCTAAGTCTTCATCCTCTCCAACCTTTTCCTCGGCTTCACTCTCTTCTTCTTCTTTAACTTCAGTGGAGTCTTCATCAACAACAGCAAAACTCCTCAATCACCTATCTCTTAAGACAGGAGTAATGGATGTTGTTTTAACCACTTCCTTCATCTCTTTGGTAAATATCTTCGTTTGCTTGGTAGATTGATCATGGTTCAGCAGATTAGAGCTCAACAAGGGACATACCCTTCATCTCTCACTATGTCTAAGTACAGTGACAAAGTGATCCTAAGACTCAGGAAGAGAGTCTAAGAACTTATTAACCAAGACATAATTGCTCTTGTTCAGATTTGCCCTCTTAAGGTCATTAACTAGGCCGTTAAACCTAGTGTAGGTTTGGGTAAGACTTTCACCTTTGTGAGTAAAGAAGAACTCATACTCACAGTTAAGAAGTAGCCTTTTGTTTTCTTTAACTAGGGATGGAAAAACAACCCAAACCCGACAAGGAAAACCGACCCCGAATAGTTTCGAGGTCGGGTCGGAGATTATATTTTCGGGTTAGGGTCGGGTTCGGGGATTTTTTTTCAGGGATTTTTTGGGTTCAAGGCCGGGGCACACTATCTCCGCCCCGCCCCGATATATGTTTATATATATTTTTTATATATTTATATAAATATATGTTTTATATATTTATGTATATAATAATGTGTATGAATATACAAAGAGAACGATTGTATATCTATTAACAGAGAAGTTTCTATTGTGATGAAGTTTTTTGTTAAATTTTGAATATTGATCCCCTAACTTCTTTTAAGTTCTACTTTAGTTAAGTTTTTTTATTCAAGTTAATGATGATACTTACATTCTTATTTATAAAATGATCATCTCAGGTTTTATTAAGTTTTTTGTGTAGTTTCTTACTTCACTAACATAATTTTATCGGGTCGGGTTTTACTACCGGGTTTTGGGTTCGGGTTTGATAGACGCCCTGACAGGGTGCCCTGAAACAATCCCCGACGGGGACGGGTTTTCATTTCGAGTTCGGGGACGGGGTGACCAAAACCCGTCCCGAACCCGCCCCGTTGCCATTTCTATCTTTAACTTCCTTTGTGCCTTCATACGCTACGGTTAAAGTATCTGTCATTTCCTTTGTTGAAACACAATTGAGAACTTGATGATATATGTCATTTGAAAGAGCGGAGACAATGGCAGACCTAGTTTTGACATCAAGATTTATCAGTCTTTTGTCTTCTTCAGAACAGTTACACTACGGATGGACACAAGGATATAAGGACCATCCCGAACAATGTTCAACTTTTGAATGTCTAAAGTAGACAGAAAGAGAAGAGTTCTACTTTTCCACATGGAAAAGTTTTCTGCAACAAACATGGGACACCTTGTAAGTGAACCGGTGTTTGGCAAGATTGCTGAAACATATGATGAGGCCATTTGATGAGGGGTAGAAGCAGTTGTAGAGTAAAAAAAATGTATCAAGATATTGATTTGATACCAGTTGTTAGTCCCAAATTGAGTACGCAACAACAAATGCTTATAGAAGGGGGGTTGAATACAAACTCAAGCCTTTAAAATTAAATGCACAAACTTATACTTTTAATATAATTCTTATTGATATGAATCAAGAACTACATGTATGAGAAAACGAAAATTTCAAATACAAAAAGGTGGTAGCTAAAGTGTCTAATACATATACAAACTTCTCTAAAACAACTAATGTTTTAAGAGGTCCAACATATGGACAAGTTTTTCTACACTATTGTTAACTCTAAAAGCTTGAAGCTTGTTATGTGGGAGAGATTTTCAGTAAGTGTAACTCGGCGTATATGTATGTTGAGAATGCATATCTATTTATAGAAGTTTTGGCAGCAAGTTGAAAGTTGGGGAATCAAGTGGTATAATAAAGATAATATTAATTACAAGAGTGAGTAGGTGAAAAGTAATATTACTTTATTCGAGAATAAAGTAAATTTACCTTTCTCGTGAGAAATCATCCATTTACTAATGTAGTAATATTGTCTCCTATACCTCTATGCTTCGTAACACTAAACTTCTCTTTTCATATTAGTTCTTTTATTGACAACCATATTTCTTCTTATTTGACCTTACCAAATATGTAGCTGTGTGTCATACTTGAGTAAATGAGTAAATCTTCAAGATCTTCTCTTTGAAAGTAACTTTAACATTTTCAGAATTCAAGTTCTATCCTTTTAGTCCTTTCGAGGTACAAATAGTGCAAATACTTTTACATATAGAAGATCTAAGGCATAATTATACAACATATGTTCAACCTTTGACTAAAGAAAATTACATTATAAAATAGAGTATACTAATAAATCAGTTAGGGCACAAATCATGACTCGGCTAGACAAAATGTACTAAACTGACATAATAGATTGTCTCAGCCTAAATGTTGAAATGTTCGGTAGATCATCATAAGATGTACATATGACAAAGATCGATCATGGACAATTCAGATGATAAAGATTGATCATGGAAAGTTCAAATGATAAAGGTCGATCATGGAAAGTTCAAATGATAAAGGTCAATCATGGAAAGTTCAGACGATAAAGGTCGGTCATGGAAAGTTCAGACAATAAAGATCGGTCATGGAAAGTTCAGACAATAAAGTTCGATCATAAAAAGTTCAGACGATCAACTCGTTTGACTGAAAAGAGTGTAAATTTTATCGACCTAGATATATCTATTAGAATAGAACTAACTACTGAAAGGGTATACTTAGCTGAAAGGTTTAGATGCTCAGCTGATCAAATGGTTGCTCAGTTGATCACACTGACCGTCCCGTTGGTATTCTAAATCATTTAGCATATCGGCTTCAAATGTTTAGTGAATGGTCTTCTGCACTTGTATTCTTCTCACATGACTGACAATTAATACTTTTAGCAAGTCTCCGTCGATACTTTATAAGAAATAAAACAACACATGTTTAAATTCATTCTAAATCTTTACTGAAGGTCTGGTTTTGTTAACATTAAATCCTATATATCTTCCCGACAATTTTTGTATCGTTTATCTATATTGATATGAAACCTTATTGAGAATTAGTATATGTAAAATTTAGAAAAAGTACTTTTAGAGTGTCGTGTTTTAGAGTTTTTGAAGTTTTTGTTATTATTTTTAAGCTTTATAATCGTTTTCTATTATACATATTCTATACGACGTCTCGTATTTATTTCTGTTTCATATGAGGTTTTCTTATTTATTTTTGTGCCAACTTTTGTTCATTTCTTATACTAAATTCTTGTTCATTTTACCCAAGTTTATTTTTAATGTCCAACTTCATTATTGGTTAACCGCCTAATTTAACCGATAACCGCACCATTAACCGATTAATCGCCCCCATTAAGAAACCGAAACTGATGTGTTTGAATTAAACATAACCGAAACTATCGGTTATGATTTGGTTTTAGGTCTTAACCGATCCATGATCAGCCCTACGTGTGGGTGTCCCACGAGCCCATGACATCACAACTTTCTTTACGTTGTCAATTGCAACCATGTTCGCGATTCTAACCTTTTAGCGCATACAAACAGTTGCTTTCAGCAATACAATAGTTAGCAGCTCTTCAGCACTAAAACTCAATAGTATTGCGTCAACACAACAAACAATCAAAGTCACCACGATGAACCCGTACTCAATCACATCATCACAAATAAAAACATAAAAATCGAGAATCTTGCCTTTGTTCAATGTGAGGACATTCATGCTAACAATCATTGAACATGTTCCATCATACTCATGCCGTGATGGAAAGCTTCACGCCTCACACTCTCCCTCCCACCCCTAATCCCATGCTAATTTGTTGGCAATGCTCGCACCTTGCGATGTATAATTAGTGTTCCATCACTATCAACCATTGGTCATGCTCTAAATTTTTTTCCTTGAATTTATTCGACAAACTATTCGTAATCCATAGATAACATATTAGTTTCATCGGTGAAAATGAATTTTCTGGCATTAGTGTTACTATTGATCGATGTTCTTGGAAAGATTATGTTGAGGTTTGAAAAGTTGTTTTGAAAGATAATGCTGATGAATGATGATAATACTGTTTGTTTGTAGTTGGTATGGGTGTTTAAAGTTAATACTGGTAGTATTCAAAATTACTACTTCTAGTACAAAGTTAATGCTGCTACACTAAAGTTACTATTGTTTGAAGAAGTTAATGCTGGTAGTGAAGAAATCAGAATTAAAGCTGCTGAATGTGATAAGGATGAATTCCTTTATTTTAGGAATGATAGTTATGAATACGATATGTTGTTATCTATCCGTGATTAAATGATTCTGTTAGCTTAATTAGTTGATTCTATTTGTAATCATTTCTATTATAAATGGAGATATACGAAAAACCTTGAGTGGAAGATTAATTCTTGATCCATATAATAGAAAGTATTGTATGTCTGTTGAATCTTTGTTAATCAACAAATTGAGGCTTTTGATTAGTCTTTGTAAGCTTTTGAATCAAGTGATATATATATACAATATTTCTTGTTACTCAAAGTGTTATTTCACAAATTTCTTTGTTTATTCTTGAATTATTCATGTATTAAAGTTGTTTAAAATCGATCCTGACAAATTATATCGTATATTCACCACATTCTTGCAATCTTGCTTGAACGTTTTCTCTCGTTTCTGCTCATCACATCCTTGGGTCTGTTTTTTAGCTCTTTGCTTGTTTGTTTAATTTAATAAAATAAAATTACTTTGCCGGTTAAAAAAATAAAAAGAAACTTTCACATTGCAGTAAAATTTGAAAATAACTTCAACCTAAGTTCAAGCTCAACCTCTAAAAACTTTATGTGTAGGTTTATCAAGTCTAAAATACTTAATGGGTACGTTTGTGAAGAATGATTGATTATTATTTATAGAAGTTGATTTGTGCATAATATAATTTAATTACACACAACAATATATTGATTGTTGGACATTTATACTTTTAAATACATGAATGAGAGATAAATATATATGATAATTATACAAATGTATAAATATTCAATTTATTATGTATAACTAATATGTGTTGCATACAAATTATCTCTGTTTATACTTTATAAGTTAAAAGGCATTTTACTAATAAAAAAAAGGTTTTATATATTCCTAAAAAATCTTGTTACTAATCCTGCTATTTATAAGATAAAAAAATGTTAAAATAAATTAAGAGAATAAAAAAAAAGAATTCACATATCATCTTTAAATTATTAAGAGTACGAAGTAACAAAATATAAAAAATAATAGTAACAAATATAATATTTCTTAAAGAAACCTTGATTTCAAAAGTTTGTACTAGTTAATTAATAGCATTTAAAATTCCACTAGTGCAGACATTACATTAAAAGCATTATGTTGGTCGGAGTTCTAACACACAGAATTCCAAGAAAATATACGTTTATGTGTGTGTATATATATATATATCAAGATCCATACGTGTACAAGGCTTTTTATTCTTCTTCGCGTCTGTTATTTTGGCACAAATATATTTGGTTCTTAAAAAGAAACAGTATATATATATATATGGGAGGGTTTATTTGAGAACCAATTTTATTATGAGAACCGTTTGTGGTCATTGATCATAATTAATCAAATATTAATATTAATTGTGACAAACATGTAATTACTTAAAAACACAGCCGTCATTTTCACTTTTCAAACATGTTAGAGGGGCATTTTAGGCAAATAGTCTAAATAAATGGGGGATCACTTACCCCCACTTTTTTAAAACTAAAATATCTCTTAAACGCAAAGGTATTAAAATACGAAAATTATACCAAATTAACGAGAAAAATATGCTCTTTAATATGACATCCATATTGCTATACTTTTTCAAAGAAAAAAATTTAGATTTTACCGGTTTTTTTTTGTAGCACAGCATTATATGTATGCATATGTGCATATAACACTTGATTTTTTTAAGCATATGTGCACCACATATTTATATTGCATAGGTGCGTCTGGGTGCATATATGCACCGTGCACGTGTGGCATCTCATGCATATATGCATATGCACATGTCGATGTACCACTTGTTTTTTTTTCAATTTTTTTTGTTTTTATTAAGTTTTTTTCCAACACAGCATCATATATTTGCACATGTGCACGAACCACTCAATTTCTTTTCAAGCACAGGTGTGGATAGGTTCACATGTGCATATTAGCACCATGCACGTGTGCATCTCGTGCATATATGCACATGCACACGTATACGGTAAAACTAGATGCATATGTGCACGTTAGTCGGTGAACCGTTGGTGAAATGTTTGGTAGAAAGTTTGTTTATGTTCATTTATTTAATAAACAAACGAACATGAACAAAAATATTTATTCATTTAGTTAAATGAAAGAACATGAACAAAGATACTCGTTTGTCCATTTATGTTTATGAATGTTTGTTTATCCGTTTGTTTATGTTCGTTTATATGTATGTATATATATATGTGTGTGTGTGTACATAGATAAATATACATACACACACACACACACTCTCTCTCTCTCTCTCACACACACATATGTAATAATGTTGGGTTTGTATTATATTTGTATGTGTTCGTTCGTTTGTGTTCATTTATGTTCGGGTAAAGTTAAACGAACGAACACAAACATAAATATTCATTTGTTTATTCATTCGTATTCGTTTTTTTTGTTTGGCTAAAGTTAAAAGAACGAACACGAACAAGCTCTCGTACGTGTTCGTTCAAACAACTCCAGTACACGTGCAAGTCAAAGTTGGTTTAATCAAATTCGTTGCCAACTCAAAAAATTCTTACAAAAAGGACGTGTAACGTATAAGTATTTAATATATAACTTAAATTTTTTTAACAAAAATGTAAATGATTGTGATTAATAAATAAAAAAGAAAGCTAAGAAAAAAATAAAAAAGAAATAAGAAATAATAATTTAGCTACATATAAGAATAGAAAAAAGAAATTAAAAAAAACTAGGTGCTAAAGAAAAAAAAAAGAAAAAAAGAATTAAAAAAAAGGAAAACTGGACGCTAAAAAAAGAAAAAATGAATTAAAAAAAGGAAAACTTGGAGCATGCATGTTGGGAACAATTTTTTAATTTCCATTTTTATCCTTTTGATCAAATTAAGGTTAAAAAAGACAAGGTGTAAATTTATTGGCCTATATTGGTTCTCGCGGTTCTCGCAATAAAAACGGTTCTCGAATGAACTTCTCCCTGTATATATATATATATATATATATATATATATATATATGTATATATATATATATGTATATATATATGTATATATATATATATATGTATATATATATATATGTATATATATATGTATGTATATATATATATGTATATATATGTGTGTGTGTGTGGAGCAGTTTATTTAAAAACCGTTCTTAATGCAAGAACCGAGAAAATCATTTTTAACAACTATTAATGCTCATTAATAATTTGTTAATTATAGTATTTTAGTCCTTTATATATTTACTCAGTCGTGAATTACGTCCGGATAATTGAGTCATTATTTAACAAGGCACGATATTCCCAAAAAACACTTAATTAATGAGTCATTATTGACTCACAGTTGGAAAATCACGCCTAATTAACAAGGTTGAGTTTGCTTTTCGTGCCACAAAAGTGAGAATCACCGTATGTTGGAAAATCAAGTCTTTGTAATTAATGATGGATCACCTAGACACAATTTACGAATGTGTAAATATATAGATGACAAAAATATCCTTATTAATAAGTTATTAAATATGTTACAAACAGTATTCGCAGTTCTAACATGTAACAGGGTTCTCGTTTGAACTTATATATATATATATATATATATATACACACACACACACATATATATATATAAAGAGGGGGGGAGGTTCATGCGAAAAGTGCAATAAGTGTTTTGAACCATTAGATGAAATACTCAATGGATTAGATTGTTTATTGCAATTTTGTAACTAGTCTCAAGGTTAATGGTAGTAAATAAATATGGAGATGGGTATAATAGTCATTTGAATTAAGAAAACCCTTATTAACTCCATCCCTTCCGCCTTCATGCAGACATCAATCGACGCCCCATCTCTATAACTTCACGACTTTTTTGCAACCAAACACCATGACCTTCAACCTTAGAACCGCCGGCCACCACGGAAAGAACAGGGACGGTGTCCTTGGAAGACCAACCACCGTCACAACCAACCCTATGACCACCGGCCACCATCGGAACAACCTGGTGCGTTGGGTTTAAGGTTTTCTCCGTATGTTGTCAATAAATCAAACCAAGAAGAAGCATTAGAAGGAACAATAAGGGTGGATGTGTTCCTGTTGAGGCTTTTGATCCATATCTCGTGTAATTGCCGCGGCTTGAGATCTCACATGCGGTTGCTGCGGCCACTTCACAGTCAAGAAAAGGTCAAGAATGGGTCTTGTGTTCTCTGATGATACTTGTGATGCCCCCATACAACTGCCTCATTAGCATTTTATCAATCTTCAAGACGACTCGCCGAAGGGTTCTTTTGTATTTTCAATTTTATCTTTTGTATTTTGCTTGATCATGATATTTTTGTTTAAAAATTGAAATTGGATGATGCTTATAGGGTCTTTATTTAAAGTATTTTCTAATTTTGATTTGAATAGATTTGATTTGTAGTGTTTTGTTCATTGGGTTTGCAGAAAATGAACATTGTATCTTAAAAAAATTGTTTTATTTTGTTTTCGAGGATTGTATCTTAAAAAATTTGTTTTATTTTGTTTTCAAGGATTGTATCTTTACAAAAATTGTTTTATTTGTTTTATTATGTTGGGTGTCTATGATTATGTTTGTATTTATACAAGTTTATATATTGTTCATCTGTGACCAAGCATAGAATAATTGTTGCTTGTGGGGGAACAAGTTTAAATTCACGGGAAATAAGAACTATAGATTTTTAATAATTGTTTGCGGTGGAACAAAGAAAAACATACATATCTTTGTTTATGTTCAGTATTGAATAGTGTAAAATTCATCATTAAACTCCTATACTTTTTGTTGTGTTCATTATTGAATACAATAATGATGATAAACTCGTAAATATTTTGGGTGTGTTCACCGATAAACTCTGTGAAATTAATAATTTACTAGTAAAATACTTTTAATTTATTTTGTTTTTTATTGAAAACTTAAGAGAGAGAAATAGATTGGAGAGAGAAAGTTTTAGTTTACTATTATACCCTTTTAAATTAAAAAAATAAAAAACATAATTAATATAGATCATTATATCTATACTACTATATAAAGTATTTAACATTCTCTCTCCTCTTAAATTTTAAGACTTCTTAAAATTCAATCAATATAAAATTTTGACCTTTCATTTAATCTAAATTAATCTCATCCACTTAATCTTTAACTATTTTATTCTCTCCTATATTACTTTAACTTTTTAATCAAAATATATTCTCTCATACTAACACAATTTTTCACCCACATCAACATAATTTTTAAAATCTTATTAACTTTTCTCTTTATTTCATCAATATAAATCTTTTTTCTTATTTTATTGTCTTTTAGAATTTATTTTTAAAATTAATAAAATAGTTAGATGTAAATAAAAGAAAATTTTAAAAAAACAAACATGTTGTAGAAAACTTTTTCGTAACATTGAATCGCGCGAATAACATATTATTACATTCTTAAAAGCGACATATTGTAAACCAAAAACTATTTACCGGCGCAACATTGCGCGGATATGATGCTAGTCAAATATAAATAAGTGAATGAGACTGTTTCTCGCACTTTTTATAAATAAAACATTTTTCGCATGAACATTTTCTATATATAAGAAACTGCCTCTCAAGGAAAAAAAGAAACTAAACGTAAAATATAATAAAAGAAGTAATAAATTCTTATACTATTTCTTTATATTTATCTTCTTAGTCACAAGATCAACACAAGTGTCAAAATCAGATAAGGAGGCAAGGAAAAATTAATGAATTTTACATGTTATAATAAGTGACGAGTAGGAGAATGAATTAGGAAGAAATTGTAGAGGATATAGCATTTTTTATGTAATAATAATATAAAATAAATTAAGTGGGTACGTTATTCGATTTTAAACCACATAATTGAATTGTATATCAATATATCATCATGAACAACTAACATCCCATATCTTTCTTTAAGTACTATTAATGTACAAATAACTAACTATATATAGTATTTCATTCTAGTTGTTTTGAAAAAAATCAAAAGATGCTTTAATAAATAATTAAATAATAAATATAGACTATAACAATATCATTAATTAATGTTCGATTGTGATCGGACACCATGTTGCAAGAATGACTCATTGGGAAGACACAATTTTTAATATGGAAAAGTTTTTATTGAATTTTATGATTCCAAGATCATAAATATGTTCATATGATGATGACATTTGTAGATCGAGTTAAGAAGCTTCATAACCCATATCCTTATCATGTGACTCTAAATTTAATTTAATAATTAATATATGTGATCATCTAATGAACTTAATACAAAAGTCTTCCAATGAGATGTATTGGAAGGGTTTAGCATAAGGAGAATATATGGAAGTGTGTTAAATAACCTTTTCCAGTCCAATAGAAAGAATTTATATTCAAATAGTTTAAGATTTAACACTATTATGGCGCAACCTAGTGGTATAAGGGTTTTACCCCATAGCTCAGGTTTTGGGTTTGAATATTGACAGTGGAGGTTTTTCTAAAAAAATACAAAAGTCTTCCAATGAGATGTATATATGGAAGGTTTAGCATGAGTGTCTCTTTCTTCTATTTATGGGCCAATTACTTCGGTTTCATGTACTTGTTACTTGATTAAAGAACACTTCCACCTAGAATCAAATCTTACACATGCGCTAGTTATGAACATTAAGTTAGGTTCGATTAATAAATAAAACATACAAGTCAATCATTCAAACATGCTCCATATAATATCAATCGCAATAGTCATGCAATTAATTCCAATTGAATTAATTCTTGTTTAGCCCTTCCTCTTAATGCATTCCTCCATACAAGTCAATCTATCTTTAAATAGAGGTGATATATCCTCCTATTATTTCCTGCTACTTATCATCAACACAAGTGTCAAAATCAATATACGAGCCTTCCAACAACTTATGATGAGTTACTCGAGCCTTCCAACAACTTAGCTTTTTGTTAAATTTTTCCATAACACCCAGTCAAGCGTTTCTTTTATTCATATTTTCCCCAATTGACAGCATCAGATGATCAAAAGGTAACTTGTCATATCTGCGTTTTATTAAGGCTGCCATCGAATTATCAGATTTTGGAAGCTTGTTTTAGACCATTTTCTTATAAAAAAGTGTATCATCTGCATATTGAAGAAGGAACAGGTTCCCATCTACGGATGGAAATGGTCATCCGATCCGATGATCATCCACCCGATCCGATCCATCGATGGTGGATGATGGACGAAGTTAAATGGATGAATATTGTATATGAAGCGGATATGGATGTTTAGTGGAGCGAATATGGATGACGATTATCCATCCATGGATGAATCCATAAACCCAAAATTAAATTTTCCTAAATTAATTTTTTATATAATTAAGTTTATAAATCTATATATTTACTATATTTTTAACATTTATATATAAATATAATATTGAAGATACATATATATGTATATATATATATTCTAAATTATAATATTATATAATTACAAAGTATGTTTTTCGTTTTGATTATTTTATGTTAAGTTATATTTTGATTTGTATTTTTTTTAAATAAAAAAACTATGTATTTATGTCAACTAAAATAATAAATTATATGTAAATGTATGATATTTCCTTAGAGAAAATAGTTATTTCGCCATCCAATAGATATCCAATTACTCATCTAATCCGATGGATATGGATATGGACGGATTAAATAATTTTAAATGGATATGGACAATGAAAAACTAAATGGATATGAATGTGGATATAACCAAATCCCATCCATTGGCATCCATATTCCTATCCCTTGCAACCAATTATAAACCGTTAAAAAATCCTTCATTACAAGCTACTTGTGTCAAAACTTGCAACGCTTCACCAACCATTAAGAAAAGTAAAGGAGAGAGAGGATCCTTAATAATTTTGGCGGTTTTCCTAAGGGTTGGTATATGTTGTTAAGGATGTGGTTAGTAAGTTGGATTTTACTTCACTAATGTGCGTTACATATTCGGTCAATCCCTCCAAAGAAACTCATACTTCAATCCGTTTTTGAGTAGTATTGAGAAAGGATGCCAAGTGTATCAAATATCATTACTCTAGATAGTTTGGTTTCTTTTTAATATATATTTGATGAATGTTGTAAGAATTATGTACTTTGTGGTCTCTGGGACCTCTTTTGTCTTAATACTTTTTAGTTTGTTTTTAAAAAGTCATGCAATTAATTCATAACTCAATGAAAGCAATTCATAGATCATATACCTAAGAGTTAATTGTCTTATTGTCCTTTAACTATTATATTTACGTCATTTTAACACTTTAGTTTAAAAAATGATACGGATGATCCTTTATAATTCATTTTGTTACAAAAATTGTCCTTTTTAACGTTGACCATTAATATGGTCAATTAAATCAAGGCATTTTGTTCTTTTTACCCATTTTTTTAAAATTTTAATTAACTAAAATAATATTTAATCTTTTCTAAATAAAAATATACATATATCTCATCTCTTACTCTCTCTCTCCCTCTCTCAATTTAACTCTTAATCTCTCGGTTCAATTTCTTTTCCCTATCACTCTCAAGAACCAGCCACCGCCCCACCACCATCCTCCGAGCACCGACACCACCACCGACACCACCACCGCCACCACCCTCTCTACTCTCTCTCATATCTCTCTTTCGTTCTCAAGACCACCACCCCACCACTACACTCCATCACCACATAAAACCCTAGCCACCATCACTACACTCCGCCACTACTACTACCACCTCACCATCATCGACTTCTCCAATGCATTTCGCCACTACTGTCGACATCAAGCACCATCTACCAATACCAAATTAAAACCCACCAGACGATTGAACTCCTACAAAAAATATATCTATAACACCATGTATTACCATAACACAATATTGTCCGTTTTGCCCATACTGGCTCATTTTTTTTCTAGTGACCAGGTGAGAACTTCCCACGGGGTTATCCAACCATAGATTAATCATGCTCAATGTAACACCGTGATTTTGAGAACCAAAATTTTCTTTTTAAAATACAATTTGAGATTTCAAACTACGTGGGTTTGACTGTAAATAGAGCAATCAAACCTGTCTTATAATTTAAAAATGCAGCGGAAGTAAAAACACGTGGCAAACTATATAAACATTCAAAAATGATGCCACAAACGACAGTTGGTGTTACGGAATACATAACCGGCTGACCATTATCTTAAACGTACATAAACATAGTTTAAACATATAAGCAGTGTTCCTCCCAAAGCAATAACTACCCGCAGGCTCCCGAGCTCACTGAGGATTACCTGCACATGTGGAGTGTAGCAACTGTTAGCTATAATAGCTAGTGAGTACCAAATAGCATGCAATCAATATTAGTACATCACATATCATCAATCATGCTCAGATAGTTCTATCCTAGCATCTCGCGATGAGTTGGCGTAGTCAGGAGGTAACATATCTTGCAGGGGAGCTAACCCGGCTCAATGCACCAAACTGAGGTACCAAACACATCAACCGCCCCGGTGGGGGAGCTATACAGCGTCCACCGTTGCGTTTTGGAATCCGCAGATTCCTCTGTTGTACAGCCGCAACTATACCCAAAGAGGACAACTTTGTCCTTAAATAGAACAGCTTTGTTCTCGCAGGACAGCTTTGTCCATAGGATCCGGATCAACCACAAACAAACAATTGATTCAATCGAATCATCAGTTAATGCGCACATATATATTCAATACTCATCATAGCATACACCTAATCAAGTGCATACTATACTGTGTCAACATGGTATATTCTAGCATCATCATGCAATCCTACACTTGAACAAGTGCGTGTACAAATCATGGTTTACAATTCTGTAATCATTGTTAATATGTATTATAGGTATATTAATTGTTATGTCATTCGACACTCACCTGATAGGCTAGGATAAGCAACGACCTTGCTTTGGCACACACGGATTGACAATTCAACCTATCATATCAAGACCTACGCATCAATCATTTGAATACGCGAGGAACGTCTAGGATACTTGAAACAATACCCTAATGATGCTATTTTACCATTTATTAACTAACTATAGCAGACCAAGCAAAAACACGCGAATACATAGCACAAAACAACAAAGAAAGCTGTGTGCAGGGGTGTCGCGCCGCGACCAGTGTGCAGATGCTGCAGCTGTGTCTATTTTGTGCACAGCAAGCCCATTTTGGCTCATTTCAATTCCAAATCAATTTTGGTAAAAATCTAGTGTTTCATAGGACCATTTGACACTTGTGGAAGCTTTCTAACATCAAAAACTCCTATCCAATTAATTCATACGAAAATCACAATTAAATAGACAAAGACGTGCGCATAATGGCCAAAACTTGGTGTAGACCAAATCCAACACTTGCAACACACCATATACACCTAATATGATGTATTGAAGGTGTTGCAACTGACCAAAACCTTTAAACTCTTGGTTTGGTATCATTTTCCAATTTCTTGCCTATTTAAAGCCTATTTTTCACTATTTTAGCCAATTCAAGCAAAACAACCATTCCAATTCAAAACCAATGTTCTAATCAATTCATACAAGTCATATGAACCTATTAGAACCTTAAAAATCAGTTCTTGATGTGTAAAAACAGATTTAGGCCATTTTGGCCATTTTGACCCATTTAGGCTAAATATTGGATTTGTGCAAAAACACCACTTCTAATGCACCAATTGAGTTCTAATCAATCCTAACAAGTTATAGGATCATTTAGAACACTAAATTTCATTTCTTGAAGGTCAAAATCAGTTTGACCCGTATTTGACCAATTTTGACCCATTTGAGCCAAAATTCAAAACTCATCAAGAACACTACTTTAATTCATGGAATTGATTCCTATACACTTATAAATGATATTAGAACCTATTTCAATCATAAATTTTAGTTCTTGATTGCTAAATCAAAGAACCCACTTGTAAACCTAGAATTTCAAGTCTTGAAAGGCAAAATCAAGAACAAGGATGAATTGACACTTACAATGATCAAGGGATGATTAAAAACAACTTGTGGGATGATTTTGATCCTTATTTATCTTCTGGAACAAGAGTTTTAGGAGTTTTCTTCAAAAACCCAAAATTCAAGAATGAAGAGAAAGCATGGAGATGAAGCTTACTATGGTAGAGATGAAGAAGATGATGATTGTAGGCTGATTTAATCTTCTATTTGCTGCTGGAAACTTGTCTCAATCGATTCCTTCTTGATCTTCTTCTTCAAATTTGCAAGAACAGTAGTTAAGTGTGTGTGTATACGTATGAGAAAGAGTCTGTGTTTGTAAAAAGGGGTTTTTTACGTGGAGAAGCTGCCATATGCCCACTTGTGGGTTATAATTATCCACAAGTGGGTATTTTGTTCCCCTTTCCAACTTACAACTCATCTCTCGTTTAACCGTTTCAACTAACAAGGATATTTTTGGAATCCTCGTTTGAAACCGTTCGATATTTTATATTCTTTATCTATATTTATTAATATTTTCAATAACCCTTTTATTTATTATTTTCCATATTTTATATCATTTCTTAGAATATATATATATATATTATTTAATTAAATTAAATAATTGACGTACCATATTCGGACACGTCTAGGCCCGTTTTGAGGATGTTACACTCAAGCACGCTTAACTGCAGAGTTCTTATAAGATTTGTCATGCTTGTGACCCCAAAACACATTGGGTCATGTAAGGTCGAAGTTTACTTATAAGCCTAACACTTCTACAAATGTGTTACAAACACCCCCTTGGGACTCATCGTCCTTGATGAGGTTTCCCCTACCATTCTAAGCAGCACAAGAGTGGCTCCGATACCGACTTGTAACACCGTGATTTTCAGGTTAAACTTTAACTTTTTAAAACTTATAACTCAAACATATTTCAGTTTGATAAACAAATGTGAATTCTTATCAAAGTATTTCTTTATTTAAAATAACCCTACTGAGTTTTTAATTTACACAAATGTTACCAATATCAATACCGACTAACCATCTTACATGTTAACAAATAACAAGTGTCCCAACATCACATAAGTAAAGCCCTGGCATGGACAAGCACAATGTAACATCGGAAAATCACAAGCCATTTTTTTTAAATGCACTGCGGAAGCTAATTCAAACCAACTTAATTACATTAAACCAATATTTACAAATGTACAATCATTGTTCAAAAGTTAACATCATCTACTACTGTTTGGTGTTACAAAATAATTGGCTCGTCTCTTAAAAAAAACACAGTATCAGAGTAATGGTCAACTCTTCCTTCTACAATCTCAAACACGAATGCAAACATTCACAATCAAAATCATAGCATGTAATCACATATCTGAGAAAACCGGCGGTTCGGCGCAGAACCTACAACCAATGCCGGCCAAAGCAAAGGTTTACCGATAGCTCTCCACTGAATTGGCACAGTAAACTCCACCTCTGACGTAACATATGCAACAGAAGGGCTACTACTGTTCAACCAACCTGTAGACGAGCCCAGCTCAAGTCCACGTATAGCTGACTTCCCAACGCAACTCAAAATCATTCTAAGAGTGCGTATCGACCAAATAGTCATGCAGCAGATATCAATAATTAATATCACAGTCAACGGTTCAATCCAACCAATCTCAATCCACAATCATGCATCACATCAATAATATTAACTGCAATCTTTACCATCCGCGACTAACGTCCACTCACCTCGTGGTTTCAAACGCGTAACTCAGATATCGAATTTTACTGAGTCTTGGTGTTTCCTGAAAACACAGTAACAACAAAATCAGTCCCGAACTCATAAATATATATGTCCACATATATTTATATCTCATTTTATAAAATATATGTCTAACAACTTCAAATCATCAACAAACAAAAACATTTCCTGAATTTAGGTATCGGATCTCACTTCGTCGGATTCCCTACTCTCGGATTTCGGGTTTGTCGGATTTCAAGTTCTGGATTCAGAGTACCGGATTTAAGTATCGGATTTATCTATCAGATTTCAAAGTATAGGATTTCAAAGTATAGGATTTCAAAGTATAGGATTTCAAAGTATAGGATTTCAAAGTGTAGGATTTCAAAGTGTAGGATTTCAAAGTGTAGGATTTCAAAGTCTAGGATTTCAAAGTATAGGATTTCGAGTCTTATCGGTTTTGAGGTATCGGTTTTCTCATCATCTTCCTCAACACAAAATCTTTCAACCTCAACCTCCATGGATAAAATTCCAGGTTTACAAAACTCTTTAAATCTTACCAAAAACATATATAAACAACTATAAACATGATTTTATGAATCAAGAACATCTTAAAACTCATCAAAACATCAAAATACATAAAACCCACTTATCATACTTCGAGCTTCAAGCTCCAACAATGGAGCTTCATCATATAAGCATGTAAATTAACAAGAAAACATGCCAAGATGATCAGATACATATCATGAATATATTCTAACCTTTTTCTTGAATTATCAATCAACTATTCTTCAATCCACACTTTCAAGTATGCAAGTTTTGAGTTTCTTCAATAAGAGGTTTTCACACACACACACACACATACTTACACCTTTTACACTTTTGAAGATATGAGCAGAATGATGTACACGTATACACATATATTTCCAATTACAAAGCACGTGGTGTACTATTTAAATTTTTATCCATTTGACATGCATACATACCTACTATCATACGAACACATACATACTTACATGCATACATATCTACATACATACAAATATCTTTCAGTAAACATTTCACATATTTAATTAAAATCAAATAATCCTTTTAATTAATTAATTTACTAATCAATAATATTAATTAATTAAATTAACCACGTAATTAATTTAACGCAAATAACACGCACCACTAACCCGCTAATCAACTAGTCCGGGTTTGCGGGTGTTACAAATTTTCCCTTCTTTAGAGAATTCCGTCCTCGGAATCTCATAGCACACATCAAGCAAAAATATCAACCTTCCATACTCATTTATGATTGTCAAGTCAATTGTAACTCATATGCATTTCCATCTTACCAACTTATAAAAATCTACACATTTCTATTATCTTATAATCACCGGAGTTCAACAACTTCTCTTCCAATTCTCTTCTTCGAATCAATATTTGATTCACGGGACTTGATAAATCTGTCTTTCAATCATTTTCTTTTACACTTACACAATTAGAAAATATCAAACATCTCTTGAATACTTGTTCACATTCTCCCGTTTATCTCAATTTAAAGAATTTCACGTATCTTTCATTCACTACCTGTCATATATAAATATCCACATATTGGTTTCTTTCTTGCTTCCCATTAAAACATTACAATGATTCTCATATAACAATTTACAACTGATACGTTAACATCCATCCCATAGAAATCACATCACGTTTATCTAATCAGCTTGATTATGAATTCCACGAATCATCAAAATCCAACATATATAAACACAATTCATTCTTAATTATCTGCACAACTCTTTCTACTCAACTATACAATAAGAATTCAGTCGTACTGCTCGTCTCACGTTTCAATTCTTGTAGTAAACTCATTTAGAAGTTTGGTCAGATCTTTCAATTTCCGTAAGAAGTTTCTAAGTATATAGCATTATTCCTTCGATTCACCTCATCAATATATAATTCTGCTCAAAAGATCACGTCCCACCGGTGGTAATAACACTGGCGTTTCTTACTGAATAATCATAATCACTCGTAATATATCTGGATTTCATCTCATGTAGTAAATTAGATCTAAACTCCATCGTATCTTGTCATCATCACCATTTTGGTATCTCTAATTGTTTTAATAGTTCATAAATCTATGATATTCTGTTTTGACTCATACACAATTATGTTATATTTTCACGAATATATCTTGTTTACTCCTCTTAGTAGATTATCAATACAATAAATGAATCCTTAAGACATACTTGAAATATTTTAAAGAATAGTATGCTTCCACTTAAATAGTAAATGAATTATACAAATACAAACCCTATAGCTCACCATAGAAAACCCTAGTCGCCGCATGAAAACCCTAATCTCCAAGATAGATCTAGAGAGATGGTGCGCACGACGTAGGCAACGGTGGCGGTGAACGTTGGTGCACGTCAAGCTATGGCAATGTTGTTGAACTATGGAAGTGTTTGTGGTCGTGATTGTCCGGAGAAGGTGGTAATAATGGGGAAAGAGAGAAGTGTTGAAAGGGACGCAAGGAAGAGAGAAGAGAAGCGGAGATGGTAGTCAACGATAGGGACCGTGGCGGGAGCTAGTGGTGGTGGTGGTTGGTTACAAAGAGAGCGAGTCAATTGTGAGAGACAAAATACCTAGGATATAATGAAAAAGGTTAACAATAATAAATATTAAATTAAATTTAGTGAATTAAAATTTAAAATAAGGGTAAAATTTATATTTTGTTTAGCTAGGTCAACGTACCTTAGTAAATAAAATTGTTAGAAAATGACTAGTTTTATATCATCATGACCACAATCAATTGGGTCCTAAATACTAGCACCATTTTCAAATAGTATCTCATTTGACCCATTTCCCTCTAGGTATTACAAATGTCACATTAATCAAATACGGTTTTTAATGTATATTACATCACACGAGTCAATTTAGATTATCACGAAGGTTCAAATAAAATCACCCAAATCAAATATGTAAGAAACATAGTCGTTTTGGAAGTTTAAGAGAAATGGTTTCCCATGCGTTTATCCTATTATTTATGAACCCCGGTTAATGAAATGAAAGCAATAATTATGATTTACATTTCTCGTCTAGAAAATAAAATATAGTTAACAAAAAAAGATAGTAATATATGCTTTTATAGTTTTTAGATATGGCAACATAAAATACAAAAGGCCGAATATAAAACTATGAAACCGTTTTCAACTATTCAGTTTTACTTAAATTCAAAACTAAATAATGAGAACATTAATTGAATTATAAAAAGTGTTTGGTTTATCTTAAAGATGCTTTTGTACAGAGAAATAAAAGGAGTTGAGAATCATAATATGAGAATAAACCAATTCAAATTCTTTACTTTTAATTCTCTATTATATGAAGAAAAGTAGTGAGAATTGGAATTAAATTGAAAACAATAAATCTTATCCTCTCCGTCAAGTTTTCAACCCGCCACCATCATCGTTACTGTAACCACTTGATGCCACCCATCACCATCATCATTGCCACCAATCTACAGCCATTGCCACCACCACCACCACCGCCTGCAGCCACTAAGGTTGGCAGTTTCTGGGTCGACCCGAAACCCGACACGAAAAAGTGACAGGAACCCGAAATTGGTCAAAAGCGGGTTGACACGAAAATAAATGAGTTGGGTTATGGTCAACCCGACAACCCGAAAATGACCCGTTTATTAAGGTAAAACTATAATATTTTAAAATTTTCATTAATACTTGAAAGTGAAATTTTGAAAAGAAGATTATGAATTCAAATAAAAGAGGACATTTTAGGACAATAAAACCCGCCAAACAAAAGTACAAACCCCTTAAACGTTAATAACTCAAAATAAATAATAAAAGATTTACAGTTAAAACAATAGTACGTTATTTAGTATTTGTTATTTTCACTATATGATTTTGATACTTTTACATTTAATTATCTGATAGGTGATATTTTAGTATTTTGGATCAATTCATAATTCTATTTAATGATGAATAATCTTATATTATTCGTATGTTAAATGACATCATTTATTGGTATAGAATAGTAATACATCATAGTTATATTCATTTGTATAAGTGAATAAAAAAGTAAAATCAAAATTTCAATCAAACTGAAATAAATACTGAATTTAAAGTTCGAATACAACGGAAACGAACATTGATTATTAAAGTTAGAATATAAATGAAAATCGTCTTCGAAATTTGTGCCAAACGCGAGAGAAAAAACATGAAATTTGAAATATTGATAAAGAAAAGCGTAGTTGAAACGAAAAACTGTATTAAAAAACTGTACCCGGAAACCGAAAAAATTCTCGTCCATGACATTTGGCATAAATGGGTCGACCCAAAGGTCGACACGAACCCGACACAAAAAAACTGACACGACCAGAATCTAACACGAAAATAAATAGGTCGAAATTGGGTCGACACGAAACTGACCCGAACCCGATAACACGAACCCGGCCTGAATTGACAGCCTTAGCAGCCACCCACCCCATCATCTCACACCACAACCACCCTCGTCACCCTGCCGTCACCACCGCCGACTGCCAAACACCACCACCGCCAACCACCCCACCACTACCACCGCTGGCCGCCAAAGCACCCCCATCACCCCACCCGCTGCCACTTCCATCGCCACAATCTCCCGTCGCCAACTGCCACTCGAGGCTAGTGACTCATTTACACACGCCCATGCGAAGAAAGGACCAAGTCTTTGGATCGGTCGGGGAGTGGTTTGGAGTTTGTGTATGTTGACGAGAGGGCACGTAATCATGTGGTAAGATTTTTATGTACATGTGATTAGATATGTGTTGAATTCTTTATTAGTACTCTTACTAACATTTTAGTTTGTTACTATATATTGTAGGGAAAGTATAAAAGCCTTTTGATCAACAAGTATGGACCCGAGAATCACCCATCTTTTGATCAAGAATGTTGGGTCCAATGCACAGGAGGGAGGAAGAAAAGGGAGAGTTTACAGGTCCAACACATCTTTAGATCCTTCTTATACGTTGACGGATAGACCTAGTGCACACAGCAGCTCGAGCTCCTCTAGCTCATATTCTACATATCGACATTTAGAGAATTAGAGGTTTGTTTATTCTTGTTGATTTTACATCATCATAATATTTGTAGGTTTTTCATAATATTTTACATATCTACATTGTTCATGTTCTATATATCAACATTTCTTGAACAAGCCTTCATGAATCATGATCTTGCAAATGTAGTGGTATCAATCCTGCTGTTCATATTTGCTTTGAATCGTTAGGTAGAATTATAGCTTATATGATGGTTATAGTTTAGTAATTACGTGTATATTTCAAGCTCCTCTAGCTCATATTCTACATATCGAAATATCATGATCTTGCAAATGTAGTGGTATCAATCATGCTGTTCATATTTGCTTTGAATCGTTAGGTAGAATTATAGCTTATATGATGTTTATAGTTTAGTAATTACGTGTATATTTTGAGTTTTTAGGCTAAAAGATATATTTAATGTTGATTTTTTTTATTAAAAATGGTATAGGAATGCCAGAAAAATAATACTAGTTGCTGGAAATTAAATGTATTGTTAGAAGTATGAATATTGTTGCTAGTAAGTGAGCTTTTTTGTCGAGAAGTATACTTTAATGCTAAAAAAATAGTAACAGGTGCGGAAAAGATAGTATTACGCCGGAAGTATATTGTTATCTTTACGCCGGAAGTATAATAATTGTTGCTAGAAAATGTATCTTTCTACTTATTTTAATGATGGAAATTTTAAATAGATGCTAAAAATGCTATTGGAAGCCTAGAATTATGTTTTAATGCTAAAAATTTAAAAGTGTTACTAGAAATGACATTCGGGTGTTGGAAATAACATATTTATCCCAAAGATAATAAATAAACGGCTCAAAACAACCCAAAAATATATATTTTAATCAATAAATAGTCATGTAAAGCCAAGAAGATTGATACAACTGATTAATTACGTATATATTTCAATGTTTTGTAGACGCAAGAGGTTGGAAGAGATTAAAGAAGAAAGAGCGAGAGATTCAAGAAGAAAGAGAGAGAGAAAGAGCAAGCATACAAGAAGAAAGAGAAAGAGAGAAAGCGGAGATGAGGGAGCGTGAAGAGCGACTCCAAAGAGAAAGTCGGGAAAATGCTGAAGCGATAAGGAGAGAAATGAATGAAAAGATTTTTGGATTGATGAAATTCATGAACTATCAACCTTCGTCTTTACTACCACCTTCTTAAGCACCATTAGATATTCGTGTACGACGCTTAATTAAAGATACTGTTTTGAAACTCGTAATGTATTTTGAATATTTTGTGTAGGAAACTTGTGTAATATTTTAAATGTTTTGGTTTTGCGATTTGCGAAAATGTTTTGTGTTATGTTTGGTATATTATGCGGGGAAAAAATGGAAAAATAAAATATATATTGAAATTCGTTTTTTAAGTTTCCGACGGATTAGTGACGGAACAATCCGATGGAAATTCATCACCAATTTCGTCGAAAATTATGTCGAAAATCCGCTGCAAAGTACCGTAGGAAATTTGTCGTAAAATTTTGTCGGAAATCTGTCGGAAAAAACAATTGGAAATCTGTCGGAAATCTATCGCAAAATTCCATCCGAAGTCTGTGGTAAAAGTTTGTCGGAAGTCCGTCGGAATAAATGGTTAGTCGGAACTCTACCGCAAATCTATCGCAAGAAATTAGGTTCGTCGGTAATCCGTTTGAAATCAGTCGGAAACGGATTAGCGAGGCCCCTTTTCCTAGTGGTCATGTTCCGACTGATTTTTCCGTCGAAAAATGGCATGTTTGTTGTAGTGAACCACGATACCGTTACTACCCCCGTCACTAATCGCCACAACCACCACCCCAATATAAAAAATTACAAGCAAGTTACAATCTTTTATAATTGTGATGAAGCTATAAAACAAATATATTGTCTAAAACTAATGGACACTAACTATGTTCTTAATCATTAATGCATATGTACGTCACTAGAATAATTAAATTATAGTATTGAAAATATTCTTAATTATATTATCCTGAAAATGGAGATGAATACATGCTAAAAAAGATATTGGCAAATATATTTTAATTAGAAAACAAACCATTTTCAAAATAATTTACAAACAAAAGTTATAATATTTTGGAGGTAATTCTCGGTTACATTGTTGTGCTACCACATAAGAATCAATTCTTATCCTTCAAACCAATTCCCTTTTTCTACAATTCAATTCTCTTCTATTATTTCTCTGCAATTTCTTTCGCTATACCAAACACACTCTAAAATTCGATGAAAGTCTTTACATATACAAGGTCTTGCCCTAAGAGCACAAAGTGTTGTCATCTCACACCTTCCCACCGTAATTTACACACACACACACACACATATATATATATATATATATGCGTATGTGTGCGCGCATGCGCGTGCGTGTGTGTGTTATTATATATATAGGAAAAAATTCAAATGAGAACTATATTTCGTACGAGAAACTGCGAGAATTATTTCTAATATCATTAAGACTCATTAATAGGGGTATTGTGGTGATCATTTATATATTTACGAACCGTGAATTGTGACCGGGTGAATAAGTCATTACTTATTAAGCCTTAATTTTCCCAAAGTAACCCCGTTAATGAGCCATTTATTACTCATTAATGGCTCGTTAATGAGACGCCAAATACTAATGACCTGATTATCCTAATCCACCACTTCTTAATGAGTAATTAATGAGTTGTTAATAAGTTATTAATACTATTAGACATTGATTTATTTTAATTAACGACTAAGATTGGTTTTCACAATTACAATTAACAAAGGTTCCAAATAAATAAATGACTAATAACTGTAATGACTCATTAATGGCATCATGACGCATTAATGATGGGTATTTTAAAAAAATCAAGCCTCACTCATTAATTACAATTAATACGGACGCAATTCACGATTGGGTAAATAAATCCAAAATACCTTTAATCTGATGTGTCATTGATGATGTTACCAACATTCTTCTCTCACTAAATATCGAGCTTATATTAGTATATCCCAACAACCTTAACGCGCATACAAAATCGTGACTTATAATAGGTAAAGACGCGCCTAGGCCTTACGTACTATACACCAAACTTTACGTCCCGGTATCGGACCATTTCGTAACGACATAGTCAAACCTCAAGCTTTGACGAAACCAAAATAATGTCATGGCGAGTTTTTGAGAACATTGTTATGCCATAATAGGATCTTAGAAAGCTATTTTTCGCATTGTAGACCAACTTTATTAGCATAAAAGAAGAAAGATAAATCTATTATAGTAGGGCATTGAGTGCATATTTGTGAAAGAAATAAAATAAGAGGGTTTAAAGTCGCTTTTAAATAACTTAGTAAAATTTTCTCAATAAGTTCCAATCCATATCCACTAAATAGTTTTGTTAATTGCTAAAAAGTTTAAATAATACCCAAAACCTTTTTTTAGTTATTTATAAATACTCTTTGATGGATGAAATTGAGAGAGAGCTTGAAAAACATTCCACAACAGACAAACATTTGTGAATACTTTCTTCCTCCTCCCAATCTCCATCGTAAACCTAAATCCAATTTCCGAAAATACTCATAAATTTCACATTTTCCCAGGTATCTATATGTAAATGCATATATGTTTTTGTCATTATGAATCTAGGGTTTACTGTGTGTTTTTTGTGCGTTTTTTTTCCAGCAGCAAATGTCACTTCAAGACCTTCAAAACGGTACCAACATCTTCGATCCTGCGTCTTCTCACGATGTTTTGCTTGAACAAATGCTTTGTGGTCTCCAATCTGGAGTTTCCTGGCCGGACTTTTCAGCCGCCGGCAACGTTGACGGCGGTGGAGGTGGCGGTGGTGGTGTTTGTCAGAATAAATCAGCTCTTGGTTGGGACGTAGACCAGTTTGATGATCAATCAGCTGTTTTAGCAACTAAACTCCGGCAACACCAGATCAGCGCCGGTACCGGCGGAGCAGTTAATCCGAAATCATTGCTTCTTCAACAGCAGTTATTGCTTTCAAGAGGATTAACCGGCGCCATTGATTCTGGGCTTTTTCAAAATGAGATGGTGAGTCGCCGGTACTATTAACAGTTTCTATCTTTCATACTTATATTATTGTTGTTATGACGACTAGTTTTTTATTGAAATTTGTGTAGAATGGAGACAATTCTATTCAAACTCTTCTTAACGGGTTTGCCGGATCCTTACAGTCGAATCAAACACACAATTTCCAGTATCCGCCGGTGAGTGCTCGATTATAAATTTTCAGTTTTAGTTTTCTTTTTTGAATGTTTATATCGATGATAACCGATACAGGCACAGACCTTTGGATCTCCGGGGCCAGCAGCAGGTTCTTTGAACCAAGCACCGCCCACCAGCGGTGCAACTGCTACAGGTGGTGGCGGAAGTGGACCACCAGGGCAGCCACGACAAAGAGTTAGAGCTCGAAGAGGACAAGCAACTGATCCACACAGCATAGCTGAAAGAGTATAATTGAAAAGAATCATATATATACTCATTAATCTTACTATCTCTTTAATTCTTCCTCCATTTTTTCTGATCAATTTCTTCACCGGAATTCGACAGCTACGACGAGAGAGGATTGCGGAGAGGATGAAATCGCTACAAGAACTCGTTCCAAATGCTAACAAGGTATGTTGGGTGCACTCCTCTTACATTTAGACATATCGATCACGTCGAAATAGACAGACGGTTCTTAATTTAGCTGTCGCCGGTGCCGTGAGTGGTGACCGGCGGTCAGGGAGTATAGGTGGAGTACACTCACACGTGCCACATAAGGGAAATGATTATGAGCCAATAAGAGAGCGCGTTGTTAGGGCGCGTGGGACAGTTGTTGTTTCTTATTCCGTGCGTACTTGAAAGTGAAGATGGTAGCCAGGAAATCCGGGGTAGGTTGGGACCATAGTCGGATTTCCCGGGAAGGAGGGTGAGGGATTATACTTGCAATTTTGACCTTAAAAATTATTAAAATTTTGTTTATTTGTTTGATTTTTTTAAAAAATAATTTTAAGAAAGTGTCTAAAATTGAATTTTTTGTAATGAATTAACTCAAAAAATTAACGTCTACAAAGATAATTTTTTAAAGCAAAAATAATATGTGTAGTTAATATCACTTTATTTAGGTGATGTTTTTATATGCAACTTAAATGAAGGGTATTAAGGTCATTAATCGAGTCTTTAATAATTTAAGTGAAAGTCTCAATGAATCATTTTCCATTTTTCTGAAATAAGTAAACTTTTTTATGTAAATTAAGATGAAAAACATTAATGTTTTAGTTTTAATAATTTAGAAATTAGTTAAATTTAACTAATTAAAGAGGTTTTTGTGGAAGTAAGACCTTGAAATAGAAAGAAGTATTTGCTAAATTGAAGACAGAATCTAATTAAATATAGGTTTAATTATTTTGGCATATATAATGTAAAATTATTTGATCTTTTAGTTCACCTTTAAAAAATTAATTTGAGGTTGTACTTGTTATTATTATCTCTAATATTATTTTCTTGTTAATGGTGATTTGGGTATGGGCTGTGGAATGACAGACAGACAAGGCTTCAATGCTAGATGAGATCATAGATTATGTGAAATTCCTCCAGCTCCAAGTCAAAGTACTCTCTCTCTCTCTCTCTCTCTCATACACACACACATCTTGATTATTAAGAATTTTTAAATATAATTATTTTTATTTGTTTACAATCTTATTAAAATGGATTGTTTTAAATTAGGTACTGAGCATGAGTAGATTAGGAGGTGCTGGTGCAGTTGCTCCTTTAGTTGCAGATATCTCCTCTGAGGTTAGATCTTGAACTGTTGGATTTATTAATTACGGGATTAATTAATGACTTAATCAGACTAACTGTTTTTATTTAAAAAAATATCTAATTAAACATCAAAGAGTGTTTCTAACTTTTGCAAGTTTGAAAAAGTAATGATATACATGTCTAGTAAATGTAAATGTGCATAAAAACATGCATAGAACTCAATTTGTTTTCTGATATGTGGATTACACATTTTTACTTGAACATCTTCATTTTTAATTCTAACATGTGTTATATTTTGGACACATGCATCAATCATTTTTCATTGAACACACCTACCATCTCCAAAATTAACATTAGGGAATAACTTAGCTACACTATCATGTAACCAGTTAGCTACATGATGCACACACAAACACTTTGTAAGTCCTGCTTATACACTATGCGTCTATGCATTATGGTAACCCCACCAAGTGTTTATATATGCATAATGTAGTTAACTGGCTAAATGATGTAGCTAAGTTATTCCTAACATTATACATAAGTTTTATGGATAATTTTTTCTATAAGTATAGCTTTTTTTGAACAACAAACACGTACATTCTAGTTATATACTCATAACAGGACTTAATTCCTCGATTTCAAAAAGAGGACTTAATTCCTCGATTTCAAAAAGATAGAAACACCTTAATTATACCTTTCTATTTAGACAATTATTTATAAAACTAAAATAAACTGAAAGTCTGAAACTTTAATCTTGTGTCTAAATTTGGTCTTCCACTGATAAAAGCACTGTTTAACATCTTTATACAAACTTTTTCTCATGAAAAAAAGGTGTTTTAAAATATGAAGAAACAGACTTTGGTGGCCAAGCAAAATTTTTTTTTCTTTCCATTTTTTTGGTTTACTATAATAAAATATAAATATAGGTTCTAATCTTACTATAAATAGAAACCTAAACAACAAATTGACCTCAAATAGTCAAATACCAATCCTTATCAAACCCCACCACTTCCTTTCACTAGTCCACAAACAATAAACGACACATTGAAAGAAACCATCACGCGTGCTTTACTTTCCCAGATTCCACCACCGCCCCTTACCCTACCCACACCTGAGAAATTACCTTTCTACCCCTCATGCAATCATTGACATCTGTATATCTTAAAAACACATGGTTTAAGATAGTGTAATTAATGCAAAGTTTAATTAACAAAAAAGGTTTAATGTTATATTTAATGCATCATTATACAGGGAGCTAGTCGTGACAATGTACAAGTAAGTGGGGTTGGTGGTGCGGTGGGACGGGGTAATCCGCCGTCATCGTCTTCAAACAATGAGACGATGACGGTGGCGGAGAATCAGGTGGTGAAGCTGATGGAGGAGGATATGGGGTCAGCCATGCAATACTTACAAGGAAAAGGACTTTGTCTCATGCCGATTTCATTAGCCACGGCTATTTCCACTGCAACCGCCACCGGCATTCCTTCCTCCGTCAGGAACAACCATCCGTTAATTGGCTGCGGCGAAGGGGGTGGTCCTTCTTCCCCCAATCTGTCAGTGTTGAGTGTCCAATCGGCAAATGGAGTATTGCCACCGGAAATGGTTTCCGTTAAAGATACTAAATCGTTCTCCAAACCGTAATCTCACCGGCGTACGTTGACTTTTAATTACGATCCGTTTGATTTTATAATAGGATTGAAAAAGATAAAAGTGGAGCTCGGCGTCAGCATTTTCTCCGGCGACCGTCTACCAAACTTGTGGGGGCTTTTGAACTTTATACGTAATCATTTTCTAATTGCTTTTGCGATGTCGTTTTGGTCAGACTTTGTGTTCATTGCTTTGTTAATTCTAATTTTTAACTTATAGGCAAGAAAAAGGTGAAAAGCTAACCCAAATGATACATATATATCAAATATCAATTGTGAAATGTTGTTAAAGACGATTAATTATAAAATGTTTAATTATTTAAGGACTAGTATTGTACCTGTGTAAAGCGGTAGTGACAAATAGTTTTCTTTTATTAAAAAAAGGTAATTCAATCTCACTTAAATAAACATTGAAGTAAAAGAGAGTGTCTGCATGTTGTATATCATCTTTAGAGATAAATAGAGTTAATAAAACACTTATGTTTGAATAGAAGAGGTGGTGAATAGTTGTCGTATCATAACAAGTTTTTGTTCAACAACATTGTCTATCGTCCGACATATATAGAGGGAGAAAATGGCTGTACGTTGCGACTATCATGTCCTCTTTTGATTAACAAAAAAGTAATTTAATAGTTCACTTGAAAAAATATAGACGTAAAAAAGAATATCCACATAAAATATATTGTGTTTACTCTTTTGAAGTACATGGAGTTAGAATACTTATAGATGAAGTATGTTAATTTTGTTCTATGTGAATTATATTATATAAACCGAGTTAAAAATCAAGTTGGGAATCATACTTTGAATATTTTTGTCATTGTATATAGTTTTAAGAATAATTGTAATAGTAGTTAAAGAAAGATCAAAATAGTACCAGGAGGAGGGTTTTAAAAACCAAACCAATATAACAACCGACAGTTTTGGTTTTCAAAAACCGACTTTTTTTGTTCGGTTTCAATTTTTAAATTTTCAAAAAAACAAATAGACCAAACCATTCCGAGGGGCAATATTGTAAATATACATGCCCAAAAAGTCAAATATCCCATGACATTCCGATTTACACAACCACCCCCATTTACATTAGAGTTCCACCAAAGAGGCCTTACACTAATTCAGATCTCCTTCGCAGTTGCAACTTCGTTTAGTCTTTGGATTACTCGATTGAATTCACCTACATCACTTCATTTCAAGTCGCTGAGTTCACTTCCTCTTTATTTCCTCCATTTTCAGCTTAATATAGAAATCTATTTCTAGTTGTCTATCTTGATTTTCATGTTTCAGTTTTCTGAGTTGTATGTAGTTCATCTGGAGTTGGTTGTTCATATCGATTTTCAGTTTTGCTAATATGTTGTTTATGATTTGGTTTGAGTTTTGATTTATTTCAACTTTTGCTTTAAAGTTTAAATATTTGACACAAATTTTACTTATTGCAAATATAGCTTCAATTATGTGGCACACATATTGATGTTTCTAATATAGCTTCAATCCTGTTAATTTCATAGCTTTACAATATTGTTGTATTGCTTCATATCTGATGGTTAAATGAAAAAGCTGTAAAACTGAACCAAAACCCGAAAACCGAACCACCCTAAAACCGAACGGTTTTGATTTTGATTTTTCAAAAACCAAAATTTTCGGTTTGATTTCAGTTTTATGCCCAAACCGAACGGTGCTCACCCCTAGTTAGCCCACCACACCCCTATCACTCTCCCGCTCCTTGCTCTAATGGGAGGAGTGGTTAGTCACTTACTCCCCACCACACCGGCACGTCAACTTGTTACTCTTATTACTTAGCTCACCACTCAGCCCCGTAATGATCAATCCTCACCAAACTAAATTTTCTGACCCACTTAATACCTCAATACTAATAAAAAGTAAAAAAAGAAAGAAACGGATGTGAAAGAACCCTCATCCACCGCCCACCACTCCACACAGTCGCCACCCCCCAAGACCACCACCACGGAGCGGTGGTGTGGCCAAATACCTGACCACAGCGCGGAGCGTTCATCACACCCGACCCCTCATGCCACTCATTTGTTCTTAGTTTTCATAATTTTGTTCATTACTTCAATTCTAAGAGACAATAAGATTTAGATGTTTTTAGAATTTAAATAGAACATATTGATTTTAAAATTACAAACAAAGCACTAAACGTCTCTTTCCTTTCTAACCAATCTTCATAAAAAGTTATAATTATAGAACTATAAAATAGTATACTTTTTATAAATGAGACCTAAATTAACATAAAACATATAGTGTATTTAATATATAAATTTAAATGCAACTTCTATGCGAACAATTAAGTCAAATTGTTATTGTTAATTATCTATATACTATGTTATGAGTTGTGCTCAATAAAGTTCATGTAAAAAACATAGTCCTAAATCACAGATAACTCAGTATACAATCATATGTGATTTGTAAAAGAATCACATGTAAATTACGAAAATGTCACTCCGTTCAAATTTTTAAAATACAATCTGAACCATTAATGCCGTTGATCCAAATACTAAAATTAGTCCTTTTGAACTATAAATTAAGTATGAATTATATTAAACATTCTTCACTATGTTATAATATTGTATTTGAATTTTCAAATCATAAAAGTGAAAATAAATGGACTCATGTAAACCGAAAGATAGATTCTCAAATTACCATGAATTTTCATGTTTATTTTTTAATTATTACCTATGTTAATCTTGAATCCGATCATACTCTCTAATAATTATGAATTTTTAAAGAAATAGGTAATAATTGAATCATTTACTATATTACCTATGTTAACGCCAACGTGTTAAAGATGAATATACCCAAACAACTGGGTTCAAGGTTAATATCTGCAATCTGAAGCAAACAAAATAAACTAAATTAGAACTGAAATTTAACTAAGAGATATAGTCATCCACTTTTATTTTCTTTTTAATATAATGTTCTAGGTATTTATATAGTATTAGTGAAATCTATTGCTTTTAACTTCATCGAATGTATTCTTGTTAGAAGTTTTTCTTTGTTTACTATAGAGCTTGTAATTCCTACTAAGGATATGTTGTCCCGAGTTTAATTTTGGAGAGAAATGAAGAGATTTGAAAGAAAATAAAAGAAGTTGTGTGTTCCAGAGTTATTGTAAAGAGAGAGATGAAATGATTTGAAAGGAAAGTTTGGTAAACTTTCTGGACTAAACTTTCCTCCAAAAAATGAGAGCATTTGAAGGAAAGGAAATGAAAATCTTTATGATTTTTCGTAAGTGACTAAATTACTCTTAATCATAATAAATAATTTTTTACAAAATAAGGATATTATAGTAAAATGATCATTTTTCTTTCCTTATCTCCAACTCGGAAACACAAACTTATTTCTTTTCTTTCCAACTCGAGAACACGAAAAATTATAATCTTATCCATTCTTTTCTCTTCTTTTCTCCCGTCAGTTTTGTTTTATATTCTTTTCTTTTCTTGATGTATCTTGGGAACACGGTGTAAATGTCGAGTCGGATCAATCATGTTAATTAAAGGATTTACCTTACATGGTGTCATGTAAGTAATATGTATGAGGCTTCATAGGCTCGGTCACGCCATCATTTATAATAGATGGTTTGCTAATCCGTACATCTTCATATTCTACAAATCCTGTAAAAGATCCAATCTTTATTTTCAGTAATGTTTTTAAGAAACTTTTTTTGTTAACTTTAAGAGTTTAGGTCACCGAATATGATTATACTTTTTATAAAACTGCCGATAAGTAATTTATTTTTTATAATTCAAATACGTAACCTACTTTGTGCTAAACTATTAAAGTAAATAAAGATTTGAATTTTTTCTATTAGGGTTTTAGTTCTAACCGAAGTTTCTACCATTAGACTACCAAACTTTGGTGACATAACTAGAATTCCTTCCTAGAGATGATGGTAAAGTTTGATCAGCCTCCTGTCGGCCATTGTTGCCAGATTTATAGAAAGTTGTGTTGTTATTTTTTTCTTTATATACGGCAACGATGGCCAACAATAGGTCAATTAGACTCCACCATTTTCATCAAGAAGGAATTTCGGCCAGGACACCAAAATTTGGTGGTAATCCATTGGTGAGAGTAGTTGGAGGTCCTTACTTTATTAAGTGGACACGAAGTATATTACCTATTTGGGTAATCAAAATGTAAATTACCTATATCGATATTTTTTTAAAAAGTAGGATGCTATTCAGTAACCTTAACTCTAATTTTAAGTATCTTGTCTAAAGATTGAACAGAGATAACAAGCATTTTGTCTAATGTCTCAAGTTACATCCTGATTATCTCTTTCTAAATATTTTCCATATTGATCGACTGTATACCTTCCCAAAGAAGTTCTCTGTTTTTTCTTGTATCCAAAAAAACTCTACACCATAGCAATATCCTTCGACGAAGCCAGATTGCAAGCATACCTAATCTAGTTTTTGAATAGCTGCTAAGTTAATAATGTGTTATTACATTTATACACATCAAAATTTGGAACAAAGTAGGATCGAATGAAATAATTTTCTTCTAATGCAATTGTAATTGATTCGAAGAAACCAAAAAATTACAACATACCTTAAACTTTAGTACCCATTTTCTTGGCCTTTGATTGACCATCAACGTCGGTATAGATATTCAACTAAGAGTTGACTTTTGGTGCATTGTCAATTTTTGCAGTAATCGGTTGTTTCTATGTTTAGGCTATTCTAAGTAGCACCTATTAATACCCATTTAATGGGAGATTTGATTTTGTTTTGATTCTTGGCATATTTATACACGGTTAGTTATATTCATATAATTGGTATCTTATTTGTTCCTTTTACTTGTGTAGAGGGTTAGGTTAGTAATTTTATGTACTTATTTTTTTACGAGATTAATCATTTAGTTTAAATGCTTTATAATGTAGTAAGATAATAGAAAAATGATATGGAATTTTATACAAAGGAAAAGGATATTTGTATGTAGAAGTGCCTATTATAGGTGTTTCTACACTCACAAACAACAAATGGTAAAATGTTTAACATACCTCTTATTTAAAATGTTTATGAGTATAAAAGCATATAAGATAGATAATGCTAGAAACATATATCATCTCTCTTTTGTATAAATATATTATTAGTCTTTTGTTAAGGTAATAGTTGCTAAAATAAGGGTATTATTTTTTTTATTAGTTTATATTATCTGTAACTTTTATTTTTTTATATTTTCCTTTTTTTAAATAAATTCAGTTTCGTGCCGTGTTCGTGTTAATGTAGGTTGTGTTCGGTTCCGATTGGATTTCGCATTGTGTGAGAATTTACCAGCACTAATCACATGTACTAATGTTTCGTGTATAAATTATCTCCATTCTTGATAACTAACAATGAATCATGACCATTCATACCAAGTTTACAAATTGAACTTCACAATTTAGAGCCTCTTACGTATTAGTTAAAGAAATATTAAATATCGAATGATATTAACAAAACTTTGTCGATAAGAATACATAAAAAATTAGATTGCACGAAAATACATTGAACTTTGTCGTTAGCTTTGTACTCAATGAACTTTTTTTATAAAAAATGCAATTAACTTCCATAATTCTCTCATTCTATGCAAATTGTTCTATAAATGTGAACTAAGACAAAGTTCATTGTATACAACGGTCACTAAAAATCAGATCAGAAAAAAAATTGTTTGTATACAACGAAAAAATTATATAAGTTGAATATATTGTTATAATGTTTTAGGAAAAAAAGTGGGTTTCATATAGTGATAACATTGACAAGAAAATCTCATTAAAGTTGAAAGAAAGATTCTACAGAGTGACTATTAGATTAGCTATGTTATAGGATCTTAGTGTCAGCTATTAAAAAAGGCAAATACGAAGAAGATGGAAGTTGCTAAGATGAGAATACCGAAGTGGACATGTGGAAAGGTATTGTTAGATAAAATTTCGGTTGGTGTGTTCAGAACAGAATTAGGAGTGACATTTATTGTCGACAAACTAATTAAGAGAAGGGATACTATGTTCATTTAGCCATGTTAGGAAGGTAGAATCTATTTTAGTCAACAGCATGAAGAAGCATGGACACACATCTCTAAGGTGGGGATATTTGAGCACACATTTGCAAAACTTTATCTCTCGGGAAGCATGAACTCAGATAGGGTTTCTTAGAGGAAGGGGATTAGGATTAACCGGTAGGAAAGTATGATAGTTGCAGTTAGAGGCTTAGGATAGGATTAAAGTTGACAACAACAACAAATATTATTATTAAATAAATAAAACTATTTTTTTTTGCCTTATATCTATTAATTTATATTATCTGTAACTTTTATTTTTATTATTTGTATTTTTCCTTTTTTAGTTTATTGGTTTTTTACTCTCTTGCCGGATATCTATATACATCTTACTTCCTTTATACCTCGTTAAACAGTTTTTTGTTGTTGTATACTATACATTGATTAACAAGACAACATACATTATATTTTCATACGTGTCTTAAATACTCCACTAAGAACTAAATAAAAAAAGTTATCGATATTATATTTATGATCGGTCATTAACAAAAATCTAATAAATTTCCAAATTAAAAATATTTAAGACATACTGCATTACTTTGGGCGTAGCCTTATTTGTTTATGTACTAGTGCGGCCCACTGGGCCAGACCGCCAGAGTTTATTAATTTGGGCCGGTCTTTCAATTGTAGATTTCAACAACACTCACTTGAGCCTTTGCAGATCAACTATTGAACCTGGCCCATTGCCATTGTGACACTTGAACTAAATCCTACCATCAAAGTAAGCCTAGGTATGTGGTTCCTATATTTGCATACTAACGTATAATGATTCCGAGTACGGATGTAAATTAGCCGAGCTACTCGTGAGCTACTCGAGCTTGGATCATTAAAACTCGAAACGAGCCGAGCCTAAATGAGCTCAAGCCTAAATTAAGGCTCATTTATTAAACGAGCCCGAGCCCGAGCCTTGTATATTGGGCTCGTTTAAGCTCGTGAGCTTAAACAAACTTTTATATAATATTTATTTTTTTTACTTTTAATTATTACTTATATAATTGTATTATATATTTTTACATTATTAAATATGAAAAAGTTTGAAATTCAAAATTCAAATCGTCTTTTACTCATTATTTATATAATTTAAACAATTTTATAAAAAAAATAATAAACGAGCTTTAGCGAGCCTATCACGAGCTCTGTAAAACATTTTCCGAGCCAAGCTTGAGCCTCAAACTCGAGTTTCTATATTTTTAAAAGAGCCTAACTCGATTATTGTAAAGTTCGACTCGACTCGTTTAAATCCCTAATTCCGAGACATCAAAAAATATTATATTAATAAAAAAATCAAAAGATGATAAAAATATAACTATGCACAAGATACATGATAATAATGATCACAAATCACAATTAGTTTTGATGTAATCTCAAGTGTCTAGTAATGATTTGATGTTGAGTTGTTGATGTTAACTTTCCTTTAATTATTTCTTTCCGATCTCACAGTTAATAATCTGATAAAGTAGAGGATAAGATAAGAAAAAAGGAAGATGATCTGTACATAATATTTTAATCATACATAACAAAAAGTGTATGTTTGTAGGAATAAAGAATAATTAGCAGGTTTATAGGGATAAAAAAAATCATAATTATTATATATGGCAAAAAAGTAGCATGTCCAAATCATCTTCATATAAAAAATGTTACTATTTAGACTTCTTTCTCTCACGTATTAGATATATATAGGTCAAATATTCACCTACATCACATTACATGGTCTATTTAGATTAAGAAGATGGTCCAAATAGTCATGCCATAAAATAATTAATAAATAATTAGTAAAAACATCAATACATAAAAGACAGAGAAAACATTAACAATAATATTATTATGAGGTCATTGAAATACTTAATTTGAAATCCTTGAACAATTGAACTTACCATTGTGACTAGGAACGGCAACGGGACGGGTTTGGGATAGGGATTGGTCTTCCGTCCACGCTTAAAAAATCGCGGGGATTTAAACGGTGATCCCCGTCAGGTAACCGGGAAAAATCACGGGGAAGCAGGTATCCCCGTTTAATATAAACATGTGATTAAATTGGTAATTTTCTCGCGGAGATAATCGTTAAACTAAAACTATGATTTTTCACTACGGAATTCGTCACCGTTAAGATTTTACCATGAGTTTTCTAAAACGATTATACTAAATTACATGACATTATCGAATACAAACATATCTGAACCGAAATTAAAGTCTTAAAGAATTTAAATGCATACAAAATATCAAAACCAAATAATTCAAATAAAGACAATGATTAAAATTACGTTGTGTGAAAGTGTATAAAGATTTGTATATTTTATATTTAAAATTAATTTTATGTGTATTAATATATATATATATATAATATTAAATTATAATCGGGTATGTCGGGTAATCGGGCCGAGGATCATCAAACCCATCCTCATCCCCATCCCCGTTCAAATAATCTGGTTTCCCCGTCTCCGCCTCGCTTATATAGGTTTTTGGTTTCCCTGTCGGTTTCGGTTTTTTTTACCATCCCTAATTGTGATTTGCTACACAACAATTTACCTTAATCACCAATAATAACACATTTACATAAAATTATCTTACAACGATTAGATCGCGTATATATAAACAAATACCCTGGAAAAAAATTTTACCTAGTAAAATCGTCACTTTTTTTTTTTGTTGTTGAGAAGATAGCAGTGTTAGACGCAGAAAATCTATCTGACAAATATTTGTGCTAGTATTTGTAAACTCTCAACTTAAAGAGTACGTAAACAGAAGACATGATATAAAACTAGAAAAATACTTTGCATGGATTCAAATTTAAAATCAATAAATAGAAATTAGCAAGCACCGGCAAATTCTGATATGACATGAAACCTAACTTGAAACAAATTTTGGAGGAAAGGGTTTGTACAAAGAAAAGAAATAACAATATATAACTTAGATAATTTCGTGGATCGTGTTTAATATACTTTTCGTAATCTGTAATTCGACCTTATTGTATGGGGTATCACGAATTCAAATATAGAATAATCCAAGAAACTCGATTCGAATTACAGGCTTTATTCAAATACAAACACATAATATCTTTGCTTTATTTCTCGTTTATTAGAGACTATTTCGACAGAATGACCACTTGTAATCGTATTCTTCTCTCGTATATCATTCGTATACTTTTCGGTTTTCGTATTTCGTGTCGAAACACAATGGCCGAACACGCCTTTATATAGGCGTCAAAATGGCGATTGAGCCGGCGGTTGCCGGTGGTTAAGGGGGCGGCAGCCGCCGTCGGCGGCTAGGCGGCGGTTGGCGGCGGTTATTCCATATATAAATAATTTTTGTTACTAAGCGTTGCCCCGCACCCTGCCCGGTTAGCGGGACCCCGCCAGGGACGCTGCCTCTAAAACCCCGCCAGGGGTGCTGCCTCTCGGACATCGCCAAGGGGTGATGCCCTTTGGAACCCCTCCAGGGGCCAGCCCCCGGACCCCTTACTATACTCCCGATACTAATTTAGTTTATTCGAGTGTGCACTCCGCACCTCCAAACTCGAATTATAACTGTCTAGAATCGGCTAGTCTCAAGTCAATCCCGATTATACAAAATGGCCCGATGACACTAAAATCACCAACACCAAACACGACATAGGTCGACACGAACACAGCATAAAACTGAATTAGACATGTTATTTGCTACAAGGAACACAATTTAATGGTATATATTCATTCAACGCCTCTTTGAATCTCCTTTTTCTCCAATATAAAATATTTAAACTTATAACCTAAATGATTTTCCAGTTCCTTTTTAAAACAATAATAATCTGTTTTTTTAAATAAAATAACAAGATGAGAAGATGAAAATTTGAGAGAAACTAAAAAGATAACAAGTGAGAAAGTAAAAATTTGAGAGGGAATATGGAATTGGATGGAGGAAATTAAAATTTTATATCAATTGTTTTATATATTTTTTATTATTACGTTGGTAGTTAGGTACCAATAAAAAATGTTGATATTAAATTTATTTTTTAATTTTTTTATATTTTAGTTATTAGATAGCTATTTATATTAAAAATATATGAATATATTAGTTTTATATATTAAATACTTATAAATATTTTAATACAAAATTAAATAAAATATTTGAGATGAAATTCATTGTCTTGTTAACTTATTTAAATAAAAATCTAATCATGATTGACTTAATACTAATCCTTATTTACTTATTGAACTAAATATGATTTTGTATCATCTAATTGAAACAAGTCTAATCATGATTTACTTAATATTGATCATGATTTATCTATTTGAATAAAATATTATATTGATTTACTAGTGTTAACTATGATTGGCTTCTTTAAATAAATCGCAATGTATTAGAATGCGACTTTGTTATACTTATTTGACAATTGTTTCATGATTGACTTATGTGAATAAACTTTGATCTTTTTAACCAAGTGTGACCTTGATTCACATACATGAACTTTTTTGAGCAAAAAATTAACATATTTGACCAATGTTAACCTTTGAGTTGTATTAAACTTTATTAAATATAAATGACACATTGACACCGTTTGATATTGATTAACCATATTCATCATATTAAAGTCTAATGACATCATATGATATGTGATTATCCACTAATCTTTTTTGACATGTGTTGAGTACGTTTGGCATTAAACGACACTTTGCGATTTTTATTGACCATGTTTGACTTGTATTAATAGAGTTTGACTCAAATGATAACCAATTATTTGTCTATCTAAACCAACTATGACTTAGATTGATCTATTTTGACCATAATTCCCTTATTTGAATTAACTACGTCATTGATTTACCAATATTGACAATGACCAAGAATGACGCTATATTTTCACCTATTTAAACTACGCATTACTTAAATTGACCAATGTTGACCATGATTTAGTTATTTGAGTCATGTATGATTGTGATGGGCCAATATTGACCTATTTAAACCAAGTATGACTATAGTTAACCAAGTTAACCTATATTCACCTATATGATTAAAAAAATATTTTTATTGAATAATAATGACTATGATTCCCTTATTTGAATTAACTATGTGTTTGATTGACCAAGAAAGTGATATACATCAATTATATAAAAGTTTAGTAAAATTAATACAAGAAAGTTTCATATGTAAATTTTTCCTAGAAAATAAGTCGATACGGAACTCAACTTGAAAATCAAGTTTTTTTATACCGAAAAACAACTCGCTTTTTTCTTTGGAAAATAAGTTGACACAAAAAAACGACTTAAACCGAACACAAATTAAGTGACACAAACCAAACCGGACACTAAACTAAATTGGGTCAAAATGGATCAACATGAAAATGGTCGACACGAACACGACACAAACCATTTAACACGAACACGACCCAAATTGTTAGACTTAACAGGAACTTAATGAATAACAAAAATAACACAACACACATGTATGAACAATCGATTGAAACACCACAAGAATAGTTAAACCAGGCCATAGATGAAACATACAAGCAATTGATTCTATTAAACACAAAGAACCCTAACATGTGGTAACTGATTTTAAAGATGAAGCAACAAATCTTTTCGATTTTTGTAGCAAATCGAACACAAAGGCCCCTCCATATCAGACTTATTTTCAAGATGACAATGAAGAAGTCGATTTTCAAGATGAAGCAGCTGATTATAACAAGCGATTCAAACAACAATGAACTAAAACTAAAAGTTTGTTGAGCTTTTTATACAAAATACAGTTGATTACGTATAACAACAATATTAACAAAGTTGTTTTCACAAATGTTGCGTTTTTTAATATTTTGGTTTGTTTTTAAACAAGTCAAGAAGGTTTACAAATGTAACTTATTTAATCCATATTTGTAAAAATGATTATATATGAATGGTCCAATATGATTTTTTAATAATAAAATATTTTTTATAAACGTTTCAAATATTTGATGATATTAATCTAATAAATTGACAAGTAGTGACCCTATTGTTTAATTTTTTTACATATTAATTATTAACTTATAATTTTTATTAACTTTTTTATAAAGATTAATTATATATACATATATATATTGTTCATGGAGTAGAGAGAAAATATGACGTGACAAAAAAATGATGATGTAATTGATGACATGTAAATGTGATATGGATAAAAAGGACATGAACAAAAAGGAGGAAACGGTTTAAATTCAAATTAATTGAGAGTGTTTAAATGTAAATTGTGAGGGAGTTTTATGAAATATATGAAGGGTTTTATAAAAATTATATATTAATGTAATTAATTGTAGGTTGTTTTAAATTATGTTTAATAACTTGTGATATATTTTGTTTTAAAAAAAGTTATATATTTGTGACCATTTCATTATTTTCTACGTTTTGATATAAATTTTATCGTAATATGACTTTTTTTAAATTAGTATATTTTAATTTTTTTATCCATCGAGAGCAACTAGTAGGTAATTCTTAGACATTTTATTCATTTTTTATATTCATTCCATCTACGTAATATAGTCGATATTTTACTGATTTCTTGGTATTTTGATAAGAGAATTAAAAATATACTAATTTTTTAAAATTTTGTCGTATTACGACAAAATTTATATGTTATAACCACTTAATGAGTCTTTTGAAATTATTGGTACCGTGTAAAGCTGTTTATAAAACTACTACTAATTTAGTGTTCTATAAAATTGATTGTTATTGTATGAGTAAATAACCGTACATAAATTATAATCAAATATAATTATTATGTAGTGTAACAACTTTCATGTTAGTGAAATTTGTAACTACCCTTACAACTTGAAATTTTATTTAAAGATTTTAATTGTCCAAGTTTCCCTATTTTTTAACTAATAACTTCAAACATAAAATTAAGGTTATTATTACATGGATAATTGAATTCAATGTTATCTTGTGTTTTTAATTATTTAATTTAATAATAAATTATACTTATGTAATTTACGTATGTATAAACATAATCTATTCTATGTTAGTATCTTAACTTTATGTAATCTAATTTGTATATACTTAGATTGATGTCATTATTATTTAATTTTTAACAAGTTTAGTTTACAATTCCCAATATTCAAACATATAACTGGCTAATAAAATGTCTTTTAAGCTATTGATATCATAATATCAATAATAATATTATGCTTGTGCCTTTATAATGTCGGGACAGAGCTCAATCACGAGAAACACATTAATATTATACTAAAAACTTTTAGATGTGTAGTATAATTTTATATCTTTTAAAAAAAGTATGTGTAAAATTATCAAATATAAAAATTTTATTTACATACCCGAGCAACGCACGAGTATAACACTAATTTTATTTATTCAAGAGTCTACTTTATAATTATAACATAACCAAAATTCATAGAACTACACTACAGAACCATTAACAAATGTGTTGAGTTTTATGTTGAAAGAAGTATATTTTTTTCGGCCAACCCATTACATGAACAAGTATTATTTTAGCCTTTAGCCTTGTATCAATCATATTTAACCAGCTGGAGAGCGCTGATGGTTGAAGCGGGTCAATACAACCACACCTTCGATCCATCCCCTTCTTGCTAACCAGTTGGAGAGGCTAGCGTGACTCGGAACCAACGGCCTCTCCCTCTCTCTCTCTCTATATATATATCTCTCTCCTCTTTTCTCTATTTATTTATGTAATTTTAAATAAAAAAAGTTGTGTGCAATTAATGTAGGGGTTTGTGAGATAAAATGAGATAGATGCCAATAGACTTATGTGTAGGGGTGAACCCTGGATCTGAAATGGATGGTAGCACTGAACCTAAGATTTGAAATGGATGATAGCACCGTCTCGAAAAATCGAAATTTACACTACGCGAGATCAAAATTTACACTATGTGGACAATATTGGATGGTGTCCCGTACCACCATTCTCGTGGCCTTGGGTCCGCCCCTGTATGTGAGTGAACCTATATGTTGTTTTACACATAACTTTATGACATAATATATTAACTAAAGAAGTAAAGCTTTACTATCTCTAATCTTACGTGAGTGAACCATATACTTTAGATCCATATTGTTGCTTCACATGTCACGTTAAACACTAAAATAACTATAAATAAATAAATAAAAATAATTATAATTAAAACCACATTCTATATTATATGAATTGGCATACAAGCTTGTCAATTTCTCATAATATATTTGAGGGCACAATGGTAAATTCCAACTTTCTCATGATCAATTTCAAATTTCACGCAAAGATTATGATGGAAGTGTGCGGCTTGGCTTTTTCCTTCAATACATTTAACTTTTATTTATTATTATTATTATTATTATTATTATTATTATTATTATTATTAGAGTGAATTACTGATTTTGTCCATGTAGTTTATCAGAGATCACTGATTTGGTCCGTTATTTTAAAAAATTACTGAGATGATCCCTAAATTTAATATGTTTAACACAAGTTTGGTCCTTTAGCCATTAAAAGTAACGACGTTAGTGTTAAAAAAATTTCAAAAATGACCTTTTGCGCTTTTATAACAGTACAAACTCGTTCCCTATAGTTTTCAAATAGTTTCAAATGTAGTCCTTTAACCTTTTTTAAATAATTTACTATATATGTAATTTCTATTATTACATTTTTAACCTTTTCTCAATAATATTTATTATTATATTTTTTTAACCATTTTTCAATAATTTACTCTATATATATATATGTAATATTAATTAATATATTTTATTCTTACTATTACTCTCATTATGTTATTTTACTATCTTTAATACGCATCATGATACCCTGTTATTATACATCAATCTTTCAAAATTGGTGTTATATAGTAATTTGTTATTATCTTGTTTAATTTTCAATTCTTTCCATTTTTCAATAGTCAAAATTATTTTATCATTTTTATTTAATTCATATAGATACCTCTTTATTCTTAAAAAAAATTAAACAACTTATCTTTTTTCTCTTATATTATCATCAACATATTATATTTTCAAGATTCATACCATTAATTTTTCTATCTCAAATGGCATCCTATAACATGAAATGCAATGATTCTCATTTTCTACTTAGATCACTAACATTAACTACTTTATATATTAATATACAATTTCATGTTGGGTTTTAATGGTAAAAAATAAACTCTATTCATAAACTGGAACACGCGAGTTTTAACAAAAATAATTTTTTGCTTAAGTATAAAAAACAAAACTTTAATTAAAATCAAATTGCGAAAAGAATTTAAACAAATCAAGATTAAACATTTTAAAACCCTAAATGATCTTTGTTAAATATCAAACCTTTAGTAACAATTAATACACTTTCAGTTCGAGTGTTCTTAGTCGACGCAAATAAAGAAGAAAAGATGGAAAAGATTTTTCTAATTGCTTAAGCTTAATTACGTAATGATTGATATCATATTTAAACTTAATTAGATAACCTATCTAATTTCGAATATAATCAGACTATTAAATAAGATAATTCATTATCAACTAATATTTAAAAATTGTATATTATTACGTGAAAGATAATAATAGATGGAGAAAAAAATTTATGTTGTATTAATAAAGTTTGAGATCAAATATGTAGTTATTTGAATAAAAAATAAAAATAGTGTTGACCGTTGAAAAATGATAAACAACAAAAAGTTAAGATAGTATATAATAAAGTATTATAACACTAATTCTAATAGGCTGTTGTACGATAACAAATATAAAGTAAAATCATAATAAATAAATAATAATAAGAATAAAATATAATTTTAATTACTAGAATACAAATATTAAATAGAGTTAATTACAAAAATGGTCCATGTGGTTGACACTGATTTTCAGTTTTAGTCCTTTAACTTTAAAAATTACGAAAATAGTCACTGTGATTGTCACTTTGTTTCACTTTTGGTCCTTTAGACTAACTCCAGTTAAAGTTGACCGTTAGTCAAAGGGCAGTTTGGTCTTTTCACACCTTATCCTTGTTACCAATCACATATCACCTATTAAACTTATTACCAAACACCCATTTTGTTACCAAACACCCATTTTGTTACCAAACACCCATATTTTCAATTATATTTTACCCTTATAACACCCAATCATCCCTTACTCTCCCGTCTCTCTCTCCCCCTCTCTTTCAGGTGCTAGATCAACACTAACACCACCTCCTCACCGTCGGTCCTCACAACACAACCACCTCCTCGCCGTCGTCACAGCACGACCACCACCACCACCACCACTGTTGTTCACGTCAAGAGCGCCGGCTATTGTTCACGTCGGTCATCACAGCACGACCACCACCACCATCGTTGTTCACATCCCAGAGATCTGAGATCTGAAGCAAGCGCCTCACTCTGCCGGTCTACACCACCGCCTCACTCCGCTGGTCTACACCACCGCCTCACTCCGCCGCCACCACCGACACCGTCCCCATCATAAAAGCATCACCAGGTACGGAACCACCATTATCGCTATTTCATCTAGATCTAAGCAATTGTTGGTCCGTTGCTCACCAACCACCACTATTGGTCAGTTGCTCTCTATCTCATCTCAATCTGAACCACAACAGTTGGTCCGTTGCTCGCCATCTCATCTGAATCTGAACCACCACAGTTGGAAATTAGGGTTTCTTGATGAAATTTTGGGTTTTAGGGTTTTTTATTCATCTTCGATTGCTCGTGTATGATTGGTTCGATTGCAGATTTTGAAGTCGAGCAACCAAATTTAGAGGGTGTCTTTTATTTCCAAATCATTGGAATCTGTTTTTTATATGCCACTGGTTTAATTGCAGTATTCTATTTTTTATGTGTGATTCAGTTTCAGATTAGTTTGATTGTTCATATCAATTTTTTTCTTGTGGGATTTTAGTCGATTGTTAATTATGGTATTGGTTATCCATTTTTAGGTTTGCACATAATTGAAGATATTGGTTATCCATTTTTCAGATGTTAATTTAGAAATAATCTGCAGTTTATTTGTTTATTGTATTAATCATTAAAAATAATTAAAGTAATTAACAACTTAATTTTACCAATTTCATTTGTTTACTGGATTAATCTAATTTTGTTTGAATATAATTAAAGTCTTACTTTGGTTTAAATAATAATAAAAGAAAGTTAAATAATAATAAAAGAAAAGGAAAAAGGGTAAGTGAATGTTTGGTTACAAGGATAAGGTGTGAAAAGACCAAACTGCCTTTTGACTAACGGCCAACTTTAACTGAAGTTAGTTTAAAGGACCAAAAGTGAAACAAAGTAACAACCATAGTGACTATTTTCGTAATTTTTAAAGTTAAATGACTAAAACTGAAAATCAATGACAACCACAGGGACCAATTTTGTAATTAACTCTATTAAATATAGATACATGTACACACACATATATAAATGTATAGAGTAAATTATTAAAAAAATGTTAAAGGACTAACTGCAAAACTATTTGAAAACTATAGAGACTGAGTTTGTGATGTTATAAAAGGGCAAAATGGTAATTTTGAAAATTATAACACCATCGTTAGTTTTAATGGCTAAAGGACCGAGATTGTAACAAATTGTCTAATTGATAATTTTTAAAATAAAGGACTAAATCAGTGATTTCTGATAAATCACAGTGACTAAATCAGTAATCCACTCTTATTATTATTATTATTATTATTTAATTCATTTTATATGTTATTTATTTTTTTATAATTTTTAATATATAATGTTGGGTGTAAATATGAATCCTGTATTTATAACCATCTCATTTCTTTCTATATTTTGACATAGATTTTATCATAATAGAATACTCATGTGTTTTAAGTTTAATTATTTACGAAATAGTACATAACAATTGAAATATACTAAAAACTTATGTGGATTTTTTGTATTTGGAAAAAAGATTAAATATTTTTTATTTAATAAAATTAAAATTTAGTTACTATTAAATATAAATTTATATTAAATACTAATAAATATTAAAATTTCAGTACTATATTTTTTACCTAGAATTTAGTAAACATATTATTCTGCTTTCACCCGGTATATCACCTAGGGTATGTTTGACGGGAGCTTTTGAGAGCTTTTAGAGCCGGAGCTTTTAGTTTTTAGAAAATAAGTTTCACTAGCCCTGTTTGATTGCAGGAACTTAAGCTTTTATTTTTTAAAAAATCAGCTCCAAAAAGCTCCAAAATGAAAAGCTACTTCAAGTAGCTTTTAGGAGCTGTTGAGAGCTTTTAAAACACAAATTACATAAATAACCTTTGATTAATTTTGTTTTTATTTAACTGCTTATTTTTGTGTCCTTTTCTGTCTTTTTACATTTTTAAGCTACAGCTACAACTACTTTACCAAACACTTTCGTACAAATAAAACTTCAACTTTTAACTTTAAATAAAAGCTTTAGCTCTAGCTTCTAAAAGCTCAGCCTCAGCTTCAGCTCTAACTCCAGCTTTTAGCTAGTTACACCAAACATATCCTATCGAACCATTTAATAATCATGATTCATGCAGACCCCTACGCCATTACGTACGTGTTATGTGTACAGGATGGTTTTTTTATAATAATAATAATAATTTGAGCTGATATTCTTATTTATAAATTATACACGTCTACTAATAATTGAACCTCGTCAAGTGACAACGTACACTACATTAAACATAATATTAAATTGCTTTAAGACAATCGATCAATAAATCAATATTTTAATACCTTAGGGCCTGTTTGGTACAGAGAAAAAGAAATATGAGAAAGGAAAAAAGCTGGTTTCTCTTGTTTGGGTTCAAAATGGGTGGAGAAATGGTTTCTCCAACCATTTCTCTTTCCCTACTTTCTTTGTAACTTCTTTTCTCTACAAAATGGGTGGAAATGGGGAGAAATGTCATCTGCTTGCCTTGTGCGAGTTTCCGGCGACTGAACCCTAATCGCCGATTGTCGTTGTTTGTTGCGATGTTGTGGCGGCGGCGGCGTTGTCGGTTGCGACGTCGTCCGATGCGACTGAACCCTAATCGCCACCGCCGCTGTTGTTTGTTGCGATGTTGTAGCGTCGTTGTCATCGTCGTCGGTTGCGACGTCGTCTGATGCGACTGAACCCTAATCGCCATCGTCGTCGTCGTCATCGTCGTCGGTTGCGATTGAACCCTAAATCATCACCGCCACTGTTGTTTGTTGCGCGGTTGTTTGTTGCGACGTTTCCGGCGAGGCGGCCAACGCCGCAGCCGTCGTCGTTGTCATCTACGATTTAACCCTAAAGTAGTTTATGGCGATGATGAGTTCCGGCGTCGGCATGGCGGCGTTACCGCCGCCGCCGACGAGCTTCCGGCGACCTGAGCCTAATTTCTCGTTTTCATTTCTTGATGGTACCAAACAAGAACATGTTTTACTCATTTCCATTTCTCCCTATTTCTATTTCTTTCCCATTTCCATTTCCATTTCCCCCCTTTTCTTTTCCCCCTACCAAACATACCCTTAGTGTGTATACATGAGAATGTTTAAATAAGAATAAAAATTAAATAAACATAGGAGACTCAATTTTAGCCGTCCGATTTGAACGTCGGTTTAAAAAAGTTACGTGGTTGGAATTTTATAATTAATCGCAACAATCATGTGTAGTTATTTGATATTTCAGATTTAAATTATTGATACATATTTTTATTTTGATTTTCAGATATGAATCAAGTATATGTTAGCTTATAGTCTGTTGCTTCACTTTTTTTCTTTGATATTTCAGTTATAAAACAGTAGTATTTCAATTCTGAAATATAAAAGAAAAAAGTGAAAACGGTGACTTTTTTGATTAATTACAAAATTGCCACCGCGTGATCTTTTTAGATCGACGTCCAAATCGGACGGCTGAGATTAAGTCTCTCATTCTTATTTAATTTCTCATTCTCATTTGAACCTACCTACCTACCTATATATATGTATATATATATGGCAGAGATCAAATAAGAACTATTTTTCTACAACAATCAATCTTGTAGGCCTTGATTAAAATAAATTAATAACTTATAATTATGACGGCTAATGATTGGCTCATAATAACGTATTAATGAGGGGCATTTAAAGCAAATCAAGAATAGCACATTAATGGCGGTCCATCTGGACGTAATTCACGGTTGAAAAAAAAAATATAAATGACCAAAATACCTCTATTAATGATGCATCGGTCCACCATCACCGACCCCCCGTCGGTCCACCACCGTAATGGAGTAAAAGCCTCCGCCGATCCCCATCTCGTTAATCATGGGGTTGGCAACTACATATAGTTTAAAACCCTTGTTTTTCTTTCTCACATACACACACATCAGAAAACATCGGTCCTCACCTAGTACAACCTCCGCCGAACACCACAACAGATAAACCGTCACCAGCGCTCCCGCGGGACTTTAGAGCCATCGGTCATCGCCGCCGTTGTTTATCTACTGATCCACTCTTGCCATCGCCTTCTCCAATGAAGAACATTAACAATCGAAGATTATCACTAGTTGATTTTATGTTTGTACAAAGTGTTGGTATACACAACTTCCGCCACAACACCAATCTTGTGTTCATCGAAGATTATCACTAGTTGATTTTACGGTGATTTGTTTCTAGATCTTTGTCAAGCTTTTTTCTGAATTTATTTGGTGGGAAGGAAATGGTTTTTATAGTGTTATATATATATATATATATATATATATATATATTGCTTTAGATGGGATGGAATTATGCAAATGGTTTTTGAATACTATTGTTGGTCTTCTTGAAGTTATATAGTCAAGTAGCTAGCATTTGTTTGTAAGTCTTATTTGTATATCATTTTGTTTATTAATAAACTTCTTTGTAATATTCGAATATTTGATTTTATGTTGTTGGATTATATAACTTTTATTGTATTTAAGTTGTGTTGTTTTTATTTTCTATTTATGTGATATCAGAATATTGTAAAACTGTGTTTTTTTATTATAATGTTAATTGGTGAACATATTCATGAGGTTGTATATTTTTGTGTATTTTATAAGTTGTTCGCCAATGAGCATTTATAAGAAACCCCTACACATGTATTAAATATTACTGAGTGAAAAATAATAAAAATTTGAATAATCACTAAGTTTACTGAAACAAAAAAAGTAGAGTTCATTAATGAACAAATTGTAATGAACACAGTAATAATGAAAAAATCATAGTGAACAAATTGGTGAATGTTGTATAGTTAATAATTTATTCGTAAATTATTTTAATTTATTTTGTTTTCAATTTAGTATTTAAGAGTGAGAAAAATATGAGAGAAAAATAAATTGAACAGAGAAAAGTTTTGGTTTACTATTATGCTCTTTTAAATTAAAAATATATGATTAATATAAGCCATTAGATCAAATACAAATAAGTTGGTAGGATTGTTTCTTGCACTTTTCGCAAAAAAAAAACACTTTTCGTATGAACCCTCCCCTACGCACACACAAATACACATAGAAGAGAGTTCATTTGAGAACCATTTTTTTACAAGAACCGCGAGAACCAATCTGAGTCTAACCAAACCTAAGCCAATATTTTCCCTATTTTTTAATTTATGTTATTATAAATTTAAATTGTTGTGTAATACAATCTTGTTTTAGCATCCCTTGATACACAAATTGATGTGCAATATAACCTTGTTCAACAAATTGTTGGAAGTTGGGGGACTTGTCTTGTTGTGGAATATAACCTTGTTGAACAAATTCTTGGAAGCCGGAGGAACGTGTCTTGTTGCAGGGTTGAACCCGAATTTCTCGTTCGGTTGCCACGGGATGCAAATGTGGTGAAATTTGAATCCATGATAAAGTAGGTATATAAAAATTGATGGAAGAAATATAGTAGATATTAGAAAAGTAGATAATTTTTCGGATTATCAAACTCCGAAAAAACAAACATTATCAGAGCATGTTAAACATCCAAACCAATTACCCCCGGTCTTAGTGTTCATTGGTCTGTAACACTACATATTCAAAATACACATCAAGCAGACTTGGGTTATGAGTACTTTAGATCCAAAAACTCATTGGCTTAAAGGGGTAACACAAACCGATTTAGATCAGGGAAAAAAACTCATCCCTCTCACTATACTAAACTAATCGAAACAGGACCCAACTGTAACACCGCTTCTGAATTCAGTTGCTTTAATGACAAAACAGATTTAGCAGCGGAAAATATTTCTTTTTTTAAAACAACCAAACAGTTATTTACAATGTTATTCATTCAAAACATCCGGGTGTTACCTAGTTCAGGAACCGACCATAGTATCATAATACATTACAACATAAATCTACAAGTGTTCCACCCACAAGGGGCAACAAATTCCCAAAAGTATCCCGCCTCGCAGGCCATCTAGTCTTTACCTGAAAAGGGAAATCATAGCATCATTAGCTACACTAGCTAGTGAGTACATACAGTCATAAGCATCAATATAGCAAGTCATGCGTCATATCATAAACAATCATTGCTAGCTTAGCACATAGCGGTGTGCTGACAAGATCGGTAAGAATCGTGTCTTGCAGGGAAATCACTCCCGCTCAACAACTCAGACCGGGGAATCAGACACGACCAATCCGCGCTGGTGGGGGAGCACAAGGCAGTCCACCGAGCATCGTTCACAGAGCCAAAGGCTCCACAGGTAATCGGGCTACAACCAGCCGATTACCACTCACGTTAAGGCACAGTGGTTCTGCAGAACCTATGATTCAGGATGCCTCCTGAATCCCCGTGAAATCCTAAAGGATTCAGCTACAACTGGCTGACCTTAACCATGCTTCAGATAGTCTGTAGACAATTCACATACACATATACGTACATTTGATCCCACATGGATCCGACATCTTTCGAACAGTCATTCATGCATAACATCATATACTAACTAAGTGGTTCCAAACTGGACCCACTGGCATGCTCCTGTCACATATTCTAACATCTTACAAGTCATATACTTACCTCTTCGAGCGTACATGCATAAGCAAGTTAGTCATACATAGTACATAGTCATCTATCAGGCAAGCCTTACTCTACTGAGTCTCATGAAAGTAGGCACTCACCTGATTAGTCTCACAACGTTTGTTCACTAAAGCTGGTTCAGCTGACACGTTCACCTAAAACATTCAGCAATCGCGTTAAGCATTTGCACGCGTTAAGTTCTATTTGAAACTTAACTTTTCTTAAATTTACCCAACGCGTCGCTTCCAAGCACCGAACGCGTCGCGTCGCGTTACAAACATGCAACAGTCACATGACTGGACTATGAAAGTCGCATGGCATAGACTCTCAATCCATGCGACAGTCGCATGAACCTAGGTGACAGTCGCATGGCCAGCTTCTCCATCCATGCGACAGTCACTTGAACAAACCCAAAAGTCGCATGAACTTGAAACACTGCTTATCAGAAAGTCGCATGAATCCATGCGAAAGTTGCATGGCTTCATGCGACAGTCACACCAATCATGCGACAGTCGCATGGCATAGGTCGCATGACCCATGCGACTGTCAGCTGGTAATTACGTGACTTGTCTGGTTCATTTCTTTGATCACTTGCAGATCAAACCAGAATCTTAAACTTGTTGTTTTTACTTCCAAAACACTTCTAAACTTCAAACAACACTTATACAAGCTTCATAAAATCATCAAATCCAAACAAAACACCATATCAACCAAAACCCACTTGAGAAGCAAGCTTCATGTTCTTTAATGGTGTTCTTGAATGAACTTGAAGTTTTGCCATGATTCAAACACAAAACAAATACAAAACACATCTAGACTTTACTACAATCACAAGCTCACCTTATATGAATCCAAAGATTCAAACTTCAAATCTCTTCTTCAAAACTCACGAGAGTAGAGAGAGCAAGTGTGTGTTAGTATGTGTATTTCAAAGTTCTTGCTATATTTGACTTTAAGAGTCAAATAACACAACCCTGTACATATATATCATTCTTATCCAGAGGCAAACCGCCTCTGGATATATATATATATATATATATTTCTTTATCTCTCATTCTTCTTTTCTTTTATTTCTCTTTATTCTTTTCTTTTCTAATTACTAGTATATATATATATACACATATCTATATATACTTAACATACATAAAAATAACACATATACATATATTAACTTAATCTTCATTAATTTCAACAAAATCTTACAAAATACTTTCCTATTACATCAATCATACACGCGAACGTACTATTTACAACTAGGCCCAAGTTGAGGATGTTACAAATCTACCCCCTTAAGAAGATTCCGTCCTCGGAATCTACTCTGTGATAAACAGGCGAGGGTATCTTGTCTTCATCTCGTCCTCAACCTCCCACGTCAGGTTTGGACCTAAGTTGTGCTTCCACTTAACAAGGACTAGTTTGATCATCTTCTTACGTAGCTTCTTGACCTTTGTGTCAAGAATCTCAACGGGTTCTTTAACTAGTCGCTGGGAAGAGTCGACTCTCAATTCCTGCAAAGGAATGATCTGTTCTTCCTCAACGTGGCACTTACGTAAGTAGCAAACGTTAAAGGTGTCATGTATTCCAGATAGCTCAGGCGGCAGCTCTAGAGTCACCGTCTGATCATTCACCTTGCGTATAATCTTGAATGGGCCAATGAATCGTGGACTTAGCTTCCCCTTGCGCCCGAAACGAATGACGCCTTTCCAAGGAGAAACCTTAAGAACACACGGTCACCGACTTCGAATGTAGCGGGACGATGCTTTGAATCCGCATACATCTTCTGTCGATCCCGAGCTGCTTTTAGCTTTTCAAGAGCCACATTCACTTTATCAGAAGTAATCTGGACAATTTCCGGTCCAGCGAACTGCTTCTCGCCCGACTCCAACCAACAGGTCGGAGTGCGACATCGTCTTCCATAGAGCATCTCGTATGGTGGCATTCCAATGCTGGAATGATATGAATTGTTATAAGAAAATTCAATCAATGGTAGATGAGAATCCCACGATCCACCGAATTCGAGTACACAGGCACGAAGCATATCTTCTAACGTCTGTATCGTACGTTCAGATTGGCCATCAGTCTGCGGATGATAGGCGGTGCTCAGATGAACACGAGTGCCAAGTTCGCGTTGCAGACTCTGCCAAAAATTCGAGAAAAAACGAGAGTCACGATCAGATACAATAGAACATGGAAGACCGTGACGTGACACAATCTCATCAATATACAACTGGGCTAAACGGGTCAGCGAAGCAGACTCGTTTGTTGCCAAGAAATGAGCACTCTTCGTCAGTCGATCTACGATAACCCAAATCATGTCGTTCCCTCTGGATGTCCTTGGTAGCTTCGTCACGAAATCCATCATGATATTATCCCATTTCCACTCCGGAATATCCAACTGCTGCAGATTACCATAAGGTCTCTGGTGCTCCGTCTTCACTTGCGCGCAGATTTGACATCTCTCCACGAATGAAGCGATGTCTTTCTTCAGAGTTGGCCACCAGTATAACATCTTCAGGTCATGGTACATCTTTGTAATTCCCGGATGGATAGATAATCTGGACTTATGGGCTTCCTGCAGAATCAGCTCACGGTTACCTCCCGTAGAAGGTACCCAAATCCTGGATTGAAAAGTCTTCAACCCACGATTATCTTCAGTAAGCTGATCCTTTAAATTCTTCATTGTCTCAGCCTTTAGATTTTCTTCTTGCAATGCTGTCTGCTGAGCTTCTTTCAATCTAGCAATCAAATCTGAGACAATCGTAATCTTCATAAACTTAGCTTCAGCTGTCGGTCCTTTACGGCTCAAAGCGTCCGCTACAACATTGGCCTTGCCAGGATGGTAACGGATCTCACAATCATAGTCTTTTATTAACTCCAACCAACGGCGTTGCCGCATGTTGAGTTCTTTCTGAGTAAAGACGTATTGAAGACTCTTGTGATCAGTGCAAATCACACACTTTGTGCCATAAAGATAATGTCTCCACAATTTCAGTGCAAAGATAACGGCAGCAAGCTCCAGATCATGGGTTGGGTAGTTCCGCTCGTATGATTTTAACTGCCTAGAAGCGTAGGCAGTCACTTTATCACGTTGTATTAGGACGCAACCCAAACCCGCATACGACGCATCACAATATACTATGAAGTCCTCCGAACCCTCAGGCAGAGTAAGGATTGGAGCTTCACATAACAATCGTTTCAAGGTCTGAAAAGCTACCTCTTGAGCTTCCGACCAGACAAAAGCAACATCCTTGCGAGTGAGTTTGGTCAACGGACCCGCAGTTTCGAGAAATCGCGGATAAACCGCCGATAGTAGCCAGCCAAACCAAGGAAGCTTTTAATTTTGGAAGGAGTCCGAGGAACTCTCCAATTCATCACAGCCTCCACCTTAGCTGGGTCTACTTTGACACCGTCATGACATATAACATGGCCGAGGAAATGAACTTCCTTAAGCCAGAATTCGCACTTGGACAGTTTAGCATACAACTGTTCTCGCTTTAACGTCTCGAGAACCTGATGAAGATGAAGCTCATGATCAGCTTCCGTCTTCGAGTACACAAGTATGTCATCGATAAATACAATCACAGATATGTCAAGAAACGGACGACAAACCCGATTCATCAGATCCATGAAGACGGCAGGGGCATTGGTTAAGCCGAACAGCATAACCAGAAATTCGTAGTGACCATAACGAGTTCGAAATACAGTCTTCAGCACGTCTTCTTCACGAACTCGTACTTGGTGATACCCCGACCGGAGATCAATCTTAGAGAAGCATGTAGCTCCCTGCAACTGATCAAACAAATCATCTATTCGAGGAAGTGGATACTTATTCTTTACAGTTCGCTTGTTCAGCTCCCTGTAATCTACGTACATTCGCATCGTTCCGTCCTTCTTCTTTACAAACAATACAGGAGCTCCCCACGGCGAGGAACTCGATCGAATAAAACCTTTGTCAAGAAACTCCTGAATTTGAGTCATCATCACTCTTATTTCAGAAGGAGCAAGACGATACGGAGAACGAGCCACAGGTGTAGCTCTTGGAATAAGCTCGATCTTGAACTCAACATCATGAATCGGAGGCAAGCCCGGAAGTTATTCAGGGAATACCTCAGGGTAGTCAGACACCACCCGAATATCACGAACTGGTCACTTCACCATCGTAGCATCAATAACGTATGCCAGATAAGAGTCACAACCTTTGGCAATCGACTTCTGAGATTTTATCTTGGAGACAATAGGAATATCAGAATCCCGTCGTTCTCCATGTGCAATAGCATAAGATCCATCAGAGAGAGGGATCTTGATCATCTTTTTGGAACAGATAATCTCAGCATCACTCTTGCTGAGCCAATCCATCTCGATTACGACATCAAATCCCGCAATGGGCATCACAAAGAAAGAAATAGGGATATTACTCCCGTCAATATAAATCACAGCTATTGGAACTTTCTCTGTAACAGAGACTACTTTTCCGTCAGCGACCTCTACTCTGAGCGGCTCAGTTAAAGAAACGACAGGTAATTGCAATCTTCTACGACAGGCCATAGATACAAAGGAGTAGGTAGCTCCAGAATCAAATAAAACGCTAGCTGGGAGATAATTAATAAGAAAAATACCCGTAATGACATCCCCTGCTGCCTTGGCCTCGTCCGCCGTCATCTGAAATGCCCTGCCTTTCGCGCGGGGCACGTCATCTCTTTTAGGTCCTCTAGAAGAAGAAGACCTTTGGCTCTAGCATTCTTCCTGTCTGGGCTGTTAGTCAATTTGTGCCCGGGCTTCTGGCACCTATAACATACATCCTCTTTAAAACCACACTCGGTCGTGGCGTGGCCCTTCTGTCCGCATCTCCAGCAACGTCTGGCAGAGTTAGAGCACTCACCAGAGTGGGAAGTTCGGCATAAAGAACACCAAGGAGAATTAGGCCTCGGCTTCTTGGAGGAATCTGTCTTCCCGCCTGCAGTGGATTGTCCTTTGGAAGGACCCGATTTTTTAGACGGATTAAACTTCCTCTTTGACCCTGCACCGGCAGATTCGCCCTTGCAGTAAATGCGGTCACCTTCTAGTTGTTGGGCAATATCAAACGCCCGATCCAATTCCACAGCTGCCCTCACGTGCGGGCGAAACTCCAGTGGCAGAGTTGCCACAAACCGCCTTATCTTGGTGGTCTCATCTGGGATCAAATAGGGAATAAACCGCATTTTATCAGTAAACGCGGTTATATGCTCTTCAATCGGCGTATCCCCTTTCTTGAGATCATTAAAATCTCTTTCCATCCTCTCTAGGTCATACTCAGTGCAATACTTCTTAAGCACCTTCTCAGAAAACTGCTCCCAAGTGAGAGCATTCAACACTTCTTTACGAACCGAAGCTTTAACCGTATCCCACCAGAAGATGGCACGGCCCTTTAACATTCGAATTGCGTATTTCACGTAATATTCCGGCTCGCATTCGCAAGATTCAAATACCTGCTCCATTTCCTGGAGCCACTGTATGGTCATTGTGGGGTTATCACTCCCCTGGAACGTTGGAGGATGGCAAGTTAAAAACTTCTTATATGAACAAGTCTTGCGTGGCTTGTTCAATGTAGCTTGCAACAAGAGCTCCTTTGTTACACGAAGCTCCTCCTCCAGTCGCCTTATGATAGCAGCCTGATCTGGCTCAAGTCTGCCTCCACCGACATTTTGCTGAGAACGTTCATCCTCAGGTTGATGAGGCATATGCGAAGCCTCATCTTCTAGCTCTTTAATTGCTTGTTCAGTATGGCCACGTTCGGCAGACATCTTTCTAGACTTCACATAACAGAGAAAGAGCAGTTAATACTCAATCTCACTATCTTATCTTACAAGCAAATCATCGTATAATGCTAACATACATATAACTCTCACTCAATCCCCCCTTCTAGGAACACTTCTTTATGCTCGGGCCCGAGCTTGAGATCGAATACTCTTTCAAGTATCCAATTCCCTCAAACTCAGGCTCTGATACCTAATTGTAACACCGCTTCTGAATTCAGTTGCTTTAATGACAAAACAGATTTAGCAGCGGAAAATTTTTCTTTTTTTAAAACAACCAAACAGTTATTTACAATGTCATTCATTCAAAACATCCGGGTGTTACCTAGTTTAGGAACCGACCATAGTATCATAATACATTATAACATAAATCTACAAGTGTTTCACCCACAAGGGGCAACAAATTCCCAAAAGTATCCCGCCTCGCAGGCCATCTAGTCTTTACCTGAAAAGGGAAATCATAGCATCATTAGCTACAGTAGCTAGTGAGTACATACAGTCATAAGCATCAATATAGCAAGTCATGTGTCATATCATAAACAATCATTGCTAGCTTAGCACATAGCGGTGTGCTGAAAAGATCGGTAAGAATTGTGTCTTGCAAGGAAATCACTCCCGCTCAACAACTCAGACCAGGGAATCAGACACGACCAATCCGCGCTGGTGGGGGTGCACAAGGCAGTCCACCGAGCATCGTTCACAGAGCCAGAGGCTCCACAGGTAATCCGGCTACAACCGGCCGATTACCACTCACATTAATGCACAGTGGTTCTGCAGAACCTATGATTCAGGATGCCTCCTGAATCCCTGTGAAATCCCAAAGGATTCAGCTACAACCGGCTGACCTTAACCATGCTTCAGATAGTCTGTAGACAATTCACATACACATATACGTACATTTGATCCCACAGGGATCTGACATCTTTCGAACAGTCATTCATGCAAAACATCATATACTAACTAAGTGGTTCCAAACTGGACCTACTAGCATGCTCTTGTCACATATTCTAACATCTTACAAGTCATATACTTACCTCTTCGAGCGTACCTGCATAAGCAAGTTAGTCATACATAGTACATAGTCATCTATCAGGCAAGCCTTACTCTACTGAGTGTCATGAAAGTAGGCACTCACCTGATTAGTCTCACAACGTTCGTTCACTAAAGCTGGTTCAGCTGACACGTTCACCTAAAAAATTCGGCAATCGCGTTAAGCGTCTGCACGCGTTAAGTTCTATTTGAAACTTAACTTTTCTTAAATTTACCCAACGCGTCGCGTCCAAGCACCGAACGCGTCGCGTCGCGTTACAAACATGTGACAGTCACATGAATGGACTGTGAAAGTCTCATGGCATAGACTCTCAATCCATGCGACAGTCGCATGAACCTAGGTGACAGTCGCATGGCCAGCTTCTCCATCCATGCGACAGTCACTTGAACAAACCCAAAAGTCGCATGAACTTGAAACACTGCTTATCAGAAAGTCGAATGAATCCATGGGAAAGTTGCATGGCTTCATGCGACAGTCACACCAACCATGCGACAGTCGCATGGCATAGGTCGCATGACCCATGCGACTGTCAGCTGGTAATTACGTGACTTGTCTGGTTCATTTCTTTGATCACTTGCAGATCAAACCAGAATCTTAAACTTGTTGTTTTTACTTCCAAAACACTTCTAAACTTCAAACAACACTTATACAAGCTTCATAAAATCATCAAATCCAAACAAAACACCATATCAACCAAAACCCACTTGAGAAGCAAGCTTCATGTTCTTTAATGGTGTCCTTGAATGAACTTGAAATTTTGCCATGATTCAAACACAAAACAAATACAAAACACATCTTGACTTTACTACAATCACAAGCTCACCTTATATGAATCCAAAGATTTAAACTTCAAATCTCTTCTTCAAAACTCACGAGAGTAGAGAGAGCAAGTGTGTGTTAGTATGTGTATTTCAAAGTTCTTGCTATATTTGACTTTAAGAGTCAAATAACACAACCCTATACATATATATATCATTCTTATCCAGAGGCAAACCGCCTCTGGATAAATGTCTATATATATATATATATATTTCCTTATCTCTCATTCTTCTTTTCTTTTATTTCTCTTTATTCTTTTCTTTTCTAATTACTAGTATATATATGTATATACATATCTATATATACTTAACATACACACAAATAACACATATACATATATTAACTTAATCTTCATTAATTTCAACAAAATCTTACAAAATACTTTCCTATTACATCAATCGTACACGCGTACGTACTTTTTACAACTAGGCCCAAGTTGAGGATGTTACATCAACACTTTACTTACACACTATATTGAGAAACCATATTGAACCTTTAAGATCACAGACACACACAGACACATTCCGTTCCCAAAACTGCATGTATGACAAAGACACCAAAGACTTGCTCGAAACCACCTTGACACCCATCCCTTTGTACTTGCCATATCTCGACACTAGAAAAACAAAAAAAAATCCTTGTCACACCGCTATTGAATAATCCTTTTAACCTAGACCGATACACAAGACTCAACTACCAATACTTAGGACCCAACACACCACTATTGAGATTACAGTTTTTTCAATCTCAAGTTATAAGTCTTGTTTGTATGTCATAATATAATCTCTCAAAATAGAATTTCTTTAAAGTAGATTTTAGATTATACAACCTTTCGAGTCTAGCTTTAGCCAATTTAGCCAAACACACCCTTAATGGGTAAGGTACCAAAGTAGTCATGTATTTATCGTTATCATGTTAGTCATGAAACCAACTAGATGATTACAAAAAATAAAAAACTGCTACAAGATAAAAAGTTGATTAGAAACGGCCAATTTCGTCTCTAATCTATTGCTAATCCCATATTAGTCACGGATTTGTGATGAAACATTTCGTTGCTTGTCGCTACTAGCGATGGATTTTAGCGACGGATTTCCATTCTTTGTATCGAAAACCTATTTTTGCTGAAGTTGTTGCAACGGACTTTTACAAATTTCTTAGTTACAAATCTGCTACAATTTACATAGCAACGGAATATTAGCAATGAATTTGCTATGAATTTTTAGCAACGAATTTGCTTCAAATTATTAGCAACGGATTAGCTACAATTTATTAATAACAGATTTGCAATGGATTTATAGCCACAAATTTGCTATGTATTTACGATGGATTTTGAAAAAATTTAAAACTATAATTTCTACTTTTTTTTTAAATGCACAAATACATATAAAACTGCACTTAAGACACAAAGCATAAATCAACATATTTACGAATATATAATACAATATTTCAATATTAAAGTTAACATTTTGTTTGAAGTTTGTAAATTCAACTAAAAGTAGAGCTAAATAATTAAACATAACATATTGATTGACATTATTAAATTCCGAATCCGTTGTTAATGTGTTGCCAATCTATATATATTATTAAAAGGTTTACTTTTTTACTAAAAATAGTAATAAAAAAATTCTCTCAACCAATAAGACCCCTCCACTTTAGCAACTACCATTTTTAAAATCTAAACTTTGGGAAAGACCCGGCTTAAAAAAAAGCAAGGATCCTCCCTATACGGATCCTCCGATTTAGTTGACATTTCTTTTCTACGGTTCCTTCAAACGACTCGCATAGAAACCCTAGACTTTTCTCTCAACGGCGATTTCTGCGATTTCTTCGTTATTCCCGGCGATCGTTTGCTCCGAAGTTCATCGTTTGTCTAATGTATTATACGACATCTTCATTCAATTTATCTCTTCCATTTTTTGGTTTTATTCCTATCATGCCTCCGGTTTCGAGTTTCTGTTGCTGTTGTTAATCGAAATCTAGGGTTTTTAAAACTTTGAAGTTTAGGTATCTTTTTTTTTATTTTATGTTTGTTCGATGGGTTTTTCGTTAACAGAAGTTAAATTACGACCGTGTTGTTGTTTTTGTGAATTCAGATTTAGGGTTTTTTCAATCTTTGAAATTTATCTACCTTTTTGTTTATTTTGTCTGTGTTCTATGGGTTTTTACCTACCAGATCTTCATTATCGATATCATTGTTGTCTATTTGAATTGAAAGTTAGGGTTTTTGAAGTTCTTGAAATTTATTCCTACCATGCCTTCGGTTTCGAGTTTCTGTTGCTGTTGTTAATCGAAATCTAGGGTTTTTAAAACTTTTAAGTTTAGGTATCTTTTTGTTTATTTTATGTTTGTTCGATGGGTTTTTCGTTAACAGAAGTTAAATATCGATTGTGTTGTTGTGTTTGTGAATCCAGATTTAGGGTTTTTCAATCTTTGAAATTTATCTACCTTTTTGTTTATTTTGTCTGTGTTCTATGGGTTTTTACCTACCAGATCTTCATTATCGATATTATTTTTGTCTATTTGAATTGAAAGTTAGGGTTTTTGAAGTTCTTGAAGTTTATCTAACTTATTGTTTATTTTATCTGTGTTCCATGGGGTTTCTCCAATTTATAAAGGACGACGACTGTTTCCTCATCATCTGGTAGACATTCAACGAATCCTTGTGCGGTCTCTGTTTAAAAAGAGAGGTATACTTTCTCACTCTAAGTGTTTGTATGCGTTAAATTCTTTGTTAAAAACTACTTTGTATACTTTATTACGTTTTGGTATAAGTTTAAACTTTGTATATGTTCTGTTTAATACTAATTCCAATGGTGTGGTTACCATGTTATTATTTGAATGTTATGTTTATGTGCTGAGATACCCAAAACAATTATGTTTTTGTTTTTGTTTATAAACCATTGGATTTATATTGTTTTATGTTTTCACAGTATTGATAATCTAAAACATTTTGTTGTGTTAAGGCTTTGGGGTTCTGTTTATATTATGTGATATAAATATATAAAATACATGTTTGGATATGTATATAGGAAAACATAATTGTATAGGTTTCAATCTCTTCTTCAGTTTGAAAGGATTTCTACATCATTCAACCTACCTTGGATCGATATCTTAAAACTAATTCCAATTTCAATATGTAAAGGTTTTTGTTTTTTGTTTAGAGTTTATGATATTCCAACAGATTGATCATGTTTTTATATGAAAGTGATGTGTTTTGGGTTTATATTAGTTCATAATACTTCAATACTAAGACATAATATAAATTAATGGTGTGGTTACATGTTATTATTTTAATGTTCTGTTTATGTGTTGAGACACTCAAAACAATTATATATTTTTTTGTTTATAAACTATTGGATTTATATTGTTTTATGTTTTCACAGTATTGATAATCTAAAACATTTTGTTGTGTTAAGGCTTTGGGGTTCTGTTTATATTATGTGATATAAATATAAAAAATACATTGTAATACCATGTTTCTGAATAAATAAATAAATGAATATTTTATTGAATGATGCGAATTTATATATTTTGGAGTTGCTTATTACTTATGGAATTTTAGTTATATTTGAATTGGTGGGCTATTTAGTCTATAGAATAAACAAGTATAGGGTTACCTTTTTGTGTTGGGCTAATTAATTAGAGGAATGAAATAGAAGTGGGAAAGATTAAGCCTTGTGGGCTAGAACTAATACTATTGTTGGGCCCAGAAAGCCTTGTGAGAAACAAGTATAAAGGGAGGATTAGGGTGCAGCCTCCAAGGAAAAAAATACACTGTTGCATTGAGAGTTCTTGTGTGTGTGTCTGTGTGTGTAAACTCACGAGAGAAGCAAGGAGAAGGAGCTAAGAATCTGTTGGAAACCTAAGGTTTTGGCAAGGGAATCATCGGGTAATGTTTTCTATATCTCTATGATGTTGTTGATACCAATTTTACCTTGTATGGATGATTATAAGGCTGGATAAGATCTGGGTTTTATGGGGTTTTGGGGTTTATGAAGAACATGGTAAAGAATCTATGCTAAGGACTTGAATACTTATTGTGTTGTGTTTAAATATTGTAAGAAGTGCTTAAATGAATGAAGAAATGTTTTGAAACAAAAATATAGTGATTTGGTTAAGTTTTGAAAAGGTTGTGATTTTGAAAATGGAGTTTCAAGTTTTGGGTTTTTCAAGAAGATGAACTGTCAGGGAAGGAATGAGTCGTGTGACTCTTGGGAGGGGTCATGCGACTTTCGGATGGGGTAGTGGGGTGTTCATGCGACTTTCGCATGATGAAGTTACTTTCATGCGACTGTCGGATTGTATATGTACCCTTTCATACGACATTCGGATTTCCATTAGTGGCCATGCGACATTCGGATTGCATGGGTGAGTTGTACCATGCGACTGTCGGATGGCATACGACAGCCGGATTGTATAACAGTCAGATTTACATAAGAGTACTGGATTTCATGAAAGTATCGGATCTACCTAGAGGCCAGATTTGTATAAGAGTATCGGATTTCTTAAAGTGTCGGATTTCATGAGTTTAGGCCCATGCGACCTTGTGTAGACCCATGCGACTTTCGCATGGGGCATGATAGCAGTCCATGCGACTTTCACTAGGGTGCAAGTGTCCCATGCGACCTTCAGTTGTTAGACCGACCTAGTGAGGCCCAACTTAGGGTCTGTAGTATACCCAAGCTAATCAGTGGAGATATCTGTGTTGTAGGTCCTTGTGACTGGAATTGTTAACTTACAGCTTGTGAAACCTGTTGCTTTTATCTGTGCTGCAATCAGGTGAGTTACCCTAACTTATACATCATATTAGTGTGAAATGTATATGTTATGTTTTATGTGATGTTTAACTAATGTGATTTATGTGAAGTGAAGGGTTACGTTATATTGTGGTGAAAACGTAACTCGGGCACAGTCAGACATAGTGTGAAATCCTTGGTACGGCTTGGATAGTCAAGTGTGACCCAAAGTGTGAAATCATCGTCAGTGCACTGCGTCGGTAGTATGTGTTATTATATGTGATCATGGATTTGTGTTTTGATGTGACATGTACATGCCTAGTGTGGTGTGTAAGTTAGAGTGCTCGCTAAGCTTTACGCTTACTGTTGTTGAAATTATTCTTTTCAGGACCTGATCGTGGGAAGGCTCCGGCAGTGTGAAGATGGCTCATCATTTCTTCAAACCGTTTCCGCTGTTTAATTTTATTCAAACATTCGCTCGATCAATATTTGTAATATTACTTAATTACACTTGACGACGGGCAGTTCCGGATGCGGGGCCTTGTATGATTTTGGTTGAATGCATTTATATTTCTATATTCAATTGTTTTAAAAAAAAATTTGGAACGTTACAACTTGGTATCAGAGCCTAGGTTTAAGGGATTCAAGCATGCAAGAGGTGTGTTTGGACTTAAACCTTGGTTCTAAAACATTTTTTTAAAATTTACAAAATTCATTTTTAAAACCGAACGATGAGCTGTCAGCTGGAGCTTGGTCCTGGTGAGCACGAAGTGAAGTGAAGCATAATATATATATATAGTTGCCTAACTGTATCCATGTTTATACATATCGTGAATACTGTACACCATGTATAATGGTAACCATATAGGCTTAGAACGGATGATTTGGCCTTATTTCATGTTCTCGTTTGATGTTGGGGTAGGGTAGGATCAGACGCTCAAAGACTTGTATGACTTAGCATTATACGTGGAAGTATTCGTGATATGCATACACTAGGATATGATGGCTGGTGTGTTGAACTTATATGTTTGCATGAGTTTATGATAATATGAAGATGCAATGTGTATATGTATATGGAATGTTATGTGATGCATGACCTAAGCCTGTGAATCGGGATTTCAAATGGTAACGATAAGACTTCGTATGTGTGATGTGTTTAGAATAAGATAAGGGCCCATATTATTGTGAGCATATGATACATGTCAAGACTTGCCGGCATCATATGAACTCTCGTGAATCAGGTGAGGGGTACTTGTAGGACTATAGTATGCCTGTAGAATAGGAGTGCCTTAGTGAGTAGGGCTACTTCAGATAAGGTGAACGGCATGCTAGAAATTGTATGTGGTGTGGATATAGACTGCGGTGTGAGCAGGATAGTATGATAAAGCCACCTGCTTAATAGTGCGTTATCTATACTTCCAGAATGGTGAACACGAGGAGGAACCGCAACCTCATTGCTACTGCTGAAACTGGAACCAGCTATGGGCCCGAGGGCCTAGAGACCAGCGTCACTGGGGAGACAGAAACCCGCCAACAACCTATATTGAACGAGGAGTTTGAGGGTGCTAACCCGAGAATTGTGACACCGGAAAACGCGATTCTGGTTACTGATGAGGAAGAAACAGACAGAGAGGCTCTCCTAGCCGCCAAGGTGACAGCCGATGTGACGAAAGAGTTGAGGGAGATGTTGCCCCAGATTGTTACTGAGATAAAGGAAGATATGGGTAAGATGATGGATCACAAATTGAGTGTTCTTGGGGCAGCCAGAGAGGCGGCTACACCAGTTGTCACCACAACAGCAAACCAAACGCAACAGGGTGGCAGCTACAAAGACTTCTCAGCATGTCAGCCACCGATCTTCGAGGGGGTTATGGTGTAACACCGTATTTTCACCCATTAGTTTAAAATACAACATTACAAAAACTACGGCTCGTCACAATTCCAATCAGAGTGCCTGTCAATTATTCCCCAGACCACACCCCCTCACGACTAAACCGCAGAACTCACCAGCCACCTGTAAAAGTAGTGAGAGGTGGGGGATTAGCACAAAGCTAACTGAATGGAAGTAAACCAACACAGATATACTAGCAAATAACCGCATGATATCACATCAGTAAACACATAATCACCCTTGCCTCACGAGAAGACCGGCGGTTCTGAAGGAACCTACAACCAATGCCGGCCAAGCAAAGGTTTGCCGATAGTGTATTTGCTATTCTCACACAGTATTATCTTAAGTTGCAACGAATGCTTCAAATGACCACAATACTGATTAGCCGATAGCAAACAAACCCAACCCAGTATGCCCAGCCGTTAGCTGACTTCACAATAGGCGCAACAATCAATTAACATATCGCAGTTAATCGATTAATAGAAAACATTCTATCTATGCATCAGTTCAATCAATTAACATATCACAGTTAATCAATTAGCAGACAAACAGTCTATCCATGCGTCAATCCGATAATAGTTGCAACCCAAGCCAGTTACAACTAATAACACCCGTGAGTAAACATCCACTCACCTTGAGTTATCGAACTCCCACTCAGTGGTCTAATATTACTGAGCCTTGCCCTTTCCTGAGATCAAAATAAACTGAAATCAGTAACCGATTCATAAATATATACCAAACACATATATTTATATCCTTTCAATCAAACATAATCATGTAAGATTCACATATGTATAAACATATAGCACATAGCATTAAACAATGCAACAAACACCAAAATCCTTCAAAACCGTCGATGCACTTTATCGGATTTCCACAATCCGAGTCTCATGTATCGGATTTCAAATCCCGGACTTCAAATTCCGGATTTCCACTGTCGGATTTCACTACTCCGGATTCCCATCATCGGATTTTGGATCCGGATTTCACCAATCGGATTTCCTCTCGGATTCACACAAGAATCCGATTATTTCCAAGAACGCGTCGCGTTATTCTCTTGGACGCGTCGCGTCCCGACCGACCCTGCATCATCTTCTTCATTTCCAGCCGACTTACAACTTTCCAAATCCGATTTAAACACTAGAAATCCAATATGAACACTTCTAAAATATGTATAAACATCTTAGAACATGTATCTAACATCAAGAACACATCATAACCAATTAAAACACCAAAACACACAAAACTCATTTGTCAAGTTTACACATAAACTTCATCCATGGCATCTTCATGAAACCAATACAAGTTTAACAACAAAACATGACAAAATGATCAGCATCATGCAAGAAACATCATCATACCTTTGTTTTGGATTAACACCCACAAATCCAATCTTTCACTTTTCCAAGTTAACACTTTCTTTGCTTTTCTCTCAAAACACACACAACACACACACTGTCGGTTTTCAAGTGAGAAGTCAGTTTTCAGATGTTAACTCATATAACCCATGTATGCCATTTCTTAAGCTAAGTAGCATGATGTGGCATGTTTTCTAAATATCTACAAACATTTAAACATACTAACACATATATATGTATATAACCGTACACATAACATATATCCTCATGTATTTCTTTAATTAATCATCAATTAATTCAATAAATACCATTAGTAAATAATTAAACATATAATTAAATACTAACCACGTGTTTAAACATACCTTGGCCTACGTAATGACTAGGCCCAAAATTAGGATGTTACAAATCCTCCCTCCTTAAAAGGATTCCGTCCTCGGAATGTCACTGTACACACATTAATCACGATGTCAACTCTTCATATCTTATTCTGATAGTTTAACTAGATAAACTCCATCGCACTTTCAACTGTTAATATACAATCACACAAGCCTTACAGCTTACCCTCAAACCAACAGTTAGTTCATAGATCCTGTCTTCAAGCATTTCCTGAATTTATGTCTAACTCAGTCATAAATCCCAATATCTTCCAATCATTTTTCATCCGTCATGCCAGAGCATTCACATACAGTTTATCACTTACTTCAAGCCAACAGGTTGAAGTATCATCACCACATTCTCACAACTAGACACACGATATTCTGATATTCCACTGTCAGAAATTAGTTCACCCACACAATCATTGTGTGTCAATCCCACCTTTGATTATCCATCAGGAAAATCTTATCACATTGTCCAACTTTCGTTTCAATCCCCGTTTGTAAACTCTTCATATATGCAAATCATCCCTCTTAAACACTCAATTAAATCCATTTGTCCAACAAATACCGTTTCACTAGTATTAAAATATTGAATAGTCAATACCCACTTAAAACATATCCAGGTTTCCCTTTATTTGATCAAGTCAAATACAATTTCCATCACGTCTTGTCATCACCACATTAGATATCTCAAATATCTCAAGGTTACATAATTTTTCGGTATATCACTTCAATTTACACTCCATATGTGATATCTCATATCACGTGTAATCTTTGTTCACATAACACACCATTAGTACTCAACTCTCAGGTTATTACTCCACAATAAAACATTGGCAATTAATTTATAAATCCAGGTAATAGTTCAACTCCAAAATTTAGCAAAGGCACTTCCTAGCAAAGGCAATCTCCAAGCAAAGGCATCTCCAAGCAAAGGTATCTCCTTGCTCAAAATTCACAAGTTTTTCACTCCAAAAGTTCAGGCCAGTATAATCCTCTTCTTTCTTTCTCTATCTCAAAGGTTTCAACCTTTTCATTCTTCAAGACTTTCTTACAAAGGGAATCTTGATTCATCCACTAAGTCAGAGATACTTCCAACTCACATATACAAAATGTTATCATCACTAATTCTTTCACAGATCAACACATCTGTCATCGTGTCGTCTTTCAAGGTAACATCAAGTTCCATTATCACTTTCTCTGATTTAATCCGATCACCGTCTCAATCGTTTGGATAACTTCTTCTAGTTAGCCATTTATATTTCTCATTGACCACGTCAATCACACATATCTTCCCTTACAGTTAATATAACATCACTGCACTTATATCAGCTGCAACTTTCAGGTCCTGTAAAATTTCGTCTCGTGATATCTCAAATAACACAAGATATCTACTATACATCCAATCTCAAAGCATAGCATCACATTTCAAACCCACAAATGCGATTTCCCGCCCTACCACAAAATCCGCTTAAAATCATCTTTCATTATCATGAATCAACTGTACTCAGTAGATTATACATCCACCTATAATCTTCAGCACTCCTTACCTACACAATACTGCACACCCCAGACTTGCCCAATATGCAGTAATTCATCTCTGTCTTCCTTCTTTACACAATTGAATTCACATAAACACATAATGTATATAAATCTAACAATACACATTATATCATGCAATTAATCTGAATATACATCTCTATGGTATATCATGCTCACTTAGCATTTAATCAAGTATCACACATACTTATCATCATACCATTTCATGATATATATATATATCACATAACTCATAATAGAAAATCATCTATTATCCCTTAGGTCTATTTCTAGAGAATCAATCTCATCTGAAATAAACTCAAACATTTTAGCACATACTATGCATAAAATATCCACAATTAACTTTAAAGTTAATTAACACAAACATACAGGCATAAAGTTTTATCAAAACATACCCGTTTCATCTTCATCGGCGGTGGCATTATCACTAGCCATCATTTTGAACACCCCACCCTCTAGCACAGTAGGGTTCTTTCTCTTTTGCCCTGCTGATGATGATCCCTCAACCGCTTCTACCCCTGCTCCTGTCCCAGTCTTTCCCCCAGAAGGACACTCACCAGCCCTGTGTCCCTCATTCTAACAGTTCCAGCATACACTTAGAGGGAAATCACATTCCCTAGCTTCATGCCCTAACGCTCCACAACGCATACATCGCATGGTCTGAACTGTACACTGCCCAGAATGGTTAGATCTACACCGTCTACACCATTGCGATCTCTGACCAGAACCCTCAGTGGTTACCCCACTATCCTGACTTCCCTGTGAATGGTCTCCTTGCCAACTCCTCTTTGGCTGATTACCAGTCAGTTCATACCTCGGCTTCTACACAGCCGCCTTATCTCGACTTTGCTTATCTCTTGCCTGTATGTCCGCCTCAGCAGACTTTGCCAAGGTGAAAGCCTGGGACAACGATCCAGCCAATCGAGTTGTGCTCCTGTACTCAGGAAGTAATGCTCCAATGAAATGTTGAACCTGGGAAGGTTCATCAGGCACCCACTGAGTCACAAATCTCAGTTTCGAATTGAACTGCTCAATCAATTCATCCACAAACATCTTTTTCGTCATTCGCAGTTCCATGAACTCCTGCCTTATCTTGTTTAACTCAAAAGAATTGCAATATTGTTCACACAATTTATTTCGAAATTGATCCCAAGTAATTGCATCCATCTGAGCTCTCGGTAAATGTGTAGTGATAAAATCCCACCAAACCATCGCTTTTCCTTTCAACATCCTGGTGGCAAAGCAAACCCTCATTTCTTCCTCACAATTGCAAGCATCCAAAATCCTTGAAATATCTCGCAACCAATTCAGGGTAACATTTGGATCTGTGCTACCATGATACTCTTCGGGTTTACAATCCAAGAACTGTTTATACTTACACGGTTGTCTAAATCCCCTACCTGGTGGAAATCCCATGAAAGGATATGGCATCGATCCTTGCGAAAACATCGGATAGTAAAATGGTTGAGATGTCGATTGAAACACTAGTGGAAATGGTATTGACACAGAAGGCATCCCTGTATACATAGTACTGGTTGGAAAAATTAGTGGTATCTCGAGTGTAGTAGAAGCCACTGTAACAACCGGTGGTTGACTCGCACAATCTTCTCTCTGTTGATCCAATTCCTTTCTTAAATCTTGTAACTGACCCTCCAGCTGCAAGATGTACTCATCCCTCTCATCTCCAGCTGTACCAGATGTATCAATATTCTGTAAAGTCTCCACTGTTGATGGGACAATAGGGGCGCCAGTTGAGTTCTCATTATCAGCCATCTGTAACAATCACAACATCTCACCAAGTGATTAGTTCAAAACCGCTAGTATAACACGTACTAACCACCCAAGAAATACTCACATTCACCTTAATCCCCATACTCAAGGAATAATTGACCCCCAACTCGAGCCAAGATTTGGGAATGCAACACTTCCACTGTGCCTACATCACCAAACCAAGGCTCTGATACCAAACTTGTAACACCGTATTTTCACCCATAAAATTTTCATTTAAATTAACACTGCGGAAGCGTTTACCAAAACATAAAAGTATTTACAACTGAAGTTAAATCACTGTTTAACAAAACCCATCAGTTTAAAATACAGCATTACAAAAACTACGGCTCGTCACAATTCCAATCAGAGTGCCTGTCAATTATTCCCCAGACCACACCCCCTCACGACTAAACCGCAGAACTCACCAGCCACCTGTAAAAGTAGTGAGAGGTGGGCGATTAGCACAAAGCTAAGTGAATGGAAGTAAACCAACACAGATATACTACCAAATAACAGCATGATATCACATCAGTAAACACATAATCACCCTTGCCTCACGAGAAGACCGGCGGTTCTGCAGGAACCTACAACCAATGTCGGCCAAGCAAAGGTTTACCGATAGTCTATTTTCTATTCTCACACGGTATTATCTTAAGTTGCAACGAATGCATCAAAAGACCACAATACTGATTAGCCGATAGCAAACAAACCCAACCCAGTATGCCCAGCCGTCAGCTGACTTCACAATAGGCGCAACAATCAATTAACATATCGCAGTTAATCAATTAATAGACAACAGTCTATCTATGCATCAGTTCAATCAATTAACATATCACAGTTAATCAATTAGCAGACAAACAGTCTATCCATGCGTCAATCCGATAACAGTTGCAACCCAAGCCAGTTACAACTAATAACACCCGTGAGTAAACATCCACTCACCTTGAGTTATCGAACTCCCACTCAGTGGTCTAATATTACTGAGCCTTGCCCTTTACTGAGATTAGAATAAACTGAAATCAGTAACCGATTCATAAATATATACCAAACACATATATTTATATCCTTTCAATCAAAGATAATCATGTAGGATTCACATATGTATAAACATATAGCACATAGCATTAAACAATGCAACAAACACCAAAATCCTTCAAAACCGCGGACGCGTCGCGTCTAAGCATCTGACGCGTCGCTTCGATGCACTTTATCGGATTTCCACAATCCGAGTCCCATGTATCGGATTTCAAATCCCGGACTTCAAATTCCGGATTTCCACTGTCGGATTTCACTACTCCGGATTCCCATCATTGGATTTTGGATCCGGATTTCACCAATCGGATTTCCTCTCAAATTCACACAAGAATCCGATTATTTCCAAGAACGCATCGCGTTATTCTCTTGGACGCGTCACGTCGCGACCGACCCTGCATCATCTTCTTCATTTCCAGCCGACTTACAACTTTCCAAATCCGATTTAAGCACTAGAAATCCAATATGAACACTTCTAAAACATGTATAAACATCTTAGAACATGTATCTAACATCAAGAACACATCATAACCAATTAAAACACCAAAACTCATAAAAATCATTTGTCAAGTTTACACATAAACTTCATCCATGCAAGAAACATCATCATACCTTTGTTTTGGATTAACACCCACAAATCCAATCTTTCACTTTTCCAAGTTAACACTTTCTTTGCTTTTCTCTCAAAACACACACAACACACACACTGTCGGTTTTCAAGTGAGAAGTCAGTTTTCAGATGTTAACTCCTATAACCCACGTATGCCATTTCTTAAACTAAGTAGCATGAGGTGGCATGTTTGCTAAATATCTACAAACATTTAAACATACTAACACATATATATGTATATAACCGTACACATAACATATATCCTCATGTCTTCCTTTAATTAATCATCAATTAATTCAATAAATACCATTAGTAAATAATTAAACATATAATTAAATACTAACCACGTGTTTAAACATACCTTGGCCTATGTAACGACTAGGCCCAAAATCGGGATGTTACATATGGACCCCATTAAGAGTGCTCAGTGGATTTCTGAGGTGGAAGGGGCCTTTCACACTAGTCGATGCGCGGATGGGAGCAGGGTGTGGTTCGCATCGAACCTTCTTAGTGGAGCAGCAAAGACGTGGTGGAATCTTTTGAGGTAAAAAAAGGGAGAACTGATTTCTACCATGACTTGAGATGAGTTCAAAGAGTTGTTTAACGACGAGTTTGCCCCGAAGGTGGAGAGAGAAAGATTGGAGAACGAGTTTTTGAAACTCGAGCAAACTACAAAGACGGTGAATGAGATCACCGCCATCTTCAAGGAAAAGGTTTTGTTCTGCCCTGCCTACGTGGCAGATGAGATTCTACAGATGCACCGTTATTGTCAAATGTTGAAGGAAGATATCCATGAATTTGTGACGACGGGTAGGTGCACGAGCTTAGAGGAGATGATTGAGGTGGCTAGGAAGAGGGAAATGGATCTGGAACTGCGAGCCAAGAAGAGAACGGCGGGGCAAGCTGCAGTGCGTAATGTGCAAGGGAGAGCGTCGGAGAAAAAGTTCAAGACGGGAGGTTCCCGACCCGCGGGCAAGAGTGATCATGGGAAGTGCCCCAAATGTGGAAGAGGGCACGCGTGTGAGTGTCGTCTAGGGCATATGAATTGTTACAAGTGTGGGAGACCGGGCCACGTGAGCAAAGACTGCCGGTCCAGTATGAGTGTATGTTTCAGATGCAATCAACCAGGGCATCGTATGGCAGAATGCCCAGGAGCTGCTGCGGGAGGTGGGAGGCCTGCTCAACAACCACCTCTGACGATTACGAATGGGGAGAAGAGGCAGGTGCCGAGGGCTCGGGGCAGGGCCTTTCAAATGACAGTGGAAGAAGCTAAGGCAGAACCGGACGTAATTGCTGGTACTTTCATTGTTAACTTTATGCCTGCATTAGTGTTATTTGACTCGGGTGCGAGTAAATCTTTTGTTTCTGCTTCATTTTGTAAAAGTTTTAGCTTGTCACCTGTAAGGTTAGAGACACCTTTAGAAGTAGAAATAGTAGATGAGAAAGCTGTCAATGTATTTGTTATTTATAAAGACAATATAATAGAGATAGGAGAAGAGAAGTTCCCTATAGACCTTATACCGATTCAGATGAGGGAGTTCCAAGTAGTAGTAGGTATGGACTGGTTGGGTCGTCACCAAGCCAGTATTTTGTGCAAGCAAGGAGTCGTGCAGATTCAAACCCTAAGTGTGGAAGAGATTCTAATCTACGGTGAGCATCACAAAGGAAGAACGACACTGTGTACGGTGGTTAAAGCGGCTAAGTATATTCGTAAGGGGTACACGACATTCCTAGCACATGTAGTCGACAGCAAGCTAGAAAAGAGTAAGAGAAGCGTTACAGATGTACCCGTGGTGTGTGAATTTCCCGAAGTGTTTCCGGTGGATCTCCCTGGGATCCCTCCCGACCGCCAGGCGGAGTTTAAAATCGACCTTGTGTCGCGTACCACGCCAATAGCGAAAGCTCCGTATCGACTAGCACCACCGGAGATGCAGGAGTTGATGTCTCAACTGCAAGAATTACTGAACAAAGGGTTTATCCGACCGAGTAGTTCACCGTGGGGAGCACCGATCTTATTCGTCAAGAAGAAGGATGGCACGTTCCGTATGTGTATAGACTACCGCGAACTGAACAAGGTAACAATCAAGAACGAATACCCTCTACCCAGGATCGACGATTTATTCAATCAACTGCAAGGTGCAGCCTGGTTTTCAAAGATTGACCTACGGTCCGGATATCATCAGTTGAAGGTGAAGGAAGGAGATATCAAGAAAACGGCATTTAGGACGAGATACGGTCATTTCGAGTTTGTAGTGATGCCCTTCGGATTAACAAACGCACCAGCTGCGTTTATGGACTTGATGAACAGAATCTGCCGACCAATGTTGGATAAGTCGGTAATTGTGTTTATAGACGATATCTTGATCTACTCCAAGACAGATAAAGAGCACGAAGATCACCTGCGGATGATGCTACAGACTTTGAAGCGGGAAAGGCTTTATGCCAGGTTCTCCAAGTGCGATTTTTGGTTGCGGAAAGTACAGTTTCTAGGGCATGTAGTGAACCAAGAAGGTATTAAGGTGGATCCTGCTAAGATTGAAGCAGTGATGAAGTGGGAGGTACCGAGGAGTCCTACCGAAATTCGAAGCTTCTTGGGATTGGCCGGGTATTATCGTAGATTCATACAAGACTTCTCTAAGATTGCAGTACCTTTGACAAAGATGACCAAGAAGAATGTGCGCTTTGTATGGGGTGAAGAGCAGCAGCAGGCATTCGAGATTCTAAGGGGGGAAATTATGCGAGGCACCAATCTTAACCCTGCCGGAGGGAGTGGACGATATGGTCGTCTGCGACGCGTCACATGTGGGACTAGGATATGTATTGATGCAACGGGGTAAAGTCATTGCGTACGCTTCGCGACAGCTGAAACCGCATGAGTGCAATTATCCGACCCACGACCTGGAATTAGCTGCAGTTGTTTTTGCACTAAAGATATGGAGGCAGTACTTGTATGGGGTCAAATGCACAATCTACACCGACCACAAAAGCCTGAAATACTTCGCCGACTAGAAGAATCTGAACATGAGGCAGAGGAGGTGGATCGACTTAATCAAGGATTACGACTGCGAGATCCTCTATCACCCAGGGAAGGCCAACGTCGTGGCCGATGCCTTGAGTAGGAAGGCCAGTATCGTACTACTACCAGCATAGTGTATGAGATTGACAGTGACAACGACATTGTTAGACTCTATTCGAGCCGCTCAGCATGAGGCACTGAAGGACGAGAACCATAGATCGGAGCGGATTAAGGGGCAGAAGGCACTATTCTCCGAGGATAGTCAAGGGTTGATGACATGTTTCGGACGTATCTGGGTACCAAAGATCACTGACATGCGTGCTACACTGCTCGATGAGGCTCACAAATCCAAGTTTTCTATCCATCCAGGTTCGACTAAGATGTACCGAGACCTTAAGACAGATTATCGGTGGCCGGGGATGAAGCGAGACGTAATGAAATACGTAGAGAAGTATTTAACTTGTCTACGAGTTAAGTCCGAGCACCAGAGGCCTCACGGAAGGCTGCAACCTTTAGAGATCCCGGTTTGGAAGTGGGAACATATCACTATGGATTTGATCACTAAGCTACCGAAAACTCCGAGAAACTTTGATGCGATTTGGGTAATTGTCGACCGACTAACTAAGAGCGCCCACTTTATCCCGAACAAGGAAGCCTTTTCAGCAGAGAAAATGGTAGACGTGTACGTCAAGGAGGTAATATCGCGGCATGGAGTGCCGGTGACCATAGTATCGGATAGGGATGTACGCTTTACTTCAAGGTTTTGGCAAAAGTTTCATGAGGATTTGGGGACTCAGGTGAACCTTAGCACGGCTTATCACCCGCAGACTGACGGCCAAAGCGAAAGAACCATACAAACTCTGGAGGATATGCTACGAGCGTGTGTGATTGACTTCGGGGGAAGTTGGGATTCCTACTTACCGTTGGCGGAATTCTCCTACAACAACAGCTATCACGCGAGTATCGGCATACCTCCGTATGAGATGTTGTACGGAAGGAGGTGTAAAACCCCCATCTGTTGGGGAGAAGTGGGTCAGTGGGAGCTCGGAAACACAGAAATTGTGCAGAAAACGTCAGAATACGTCCAGCAAGTGCGAGAAAGGTTGAAAGCCGCGCAAAGCCGACAGAAAAGTTATGCTGATAAGAGACGGTCTCCGCTAGAATTCCAGGTGGGAGATTTCGTACTGTTAAAAGTATCTTGTGAAAGGGCGTGATTCGATTTCGGAAGCGAGGAAAACTGAACCCGAGATACATAGGGCCTTTCAAAGTGACTGCCAGGGTTGGGAAGGTTGCATATCGGTTAGAGCTACCTAACGAACTGTCTAGGATTCACAATACATTCCATGTATCTCATCTTCGGAAGTGTTTGGCGGACGAGTCCACTTTTGTGCCATTGGAGGACATAATAGTGGACGAGAGACTGAATTATGTGGAGAGACCAGTAGCTATTTTGGAACGAAAAGTTAAACAGCTACGCAACAAACAGATAGCGGCGGTCAAGGTTCAGTGGGAGCACCGTAAAGGATCTGAGTGGACTTGGGAACCAGAGGACGAGATGAAGCAGAACTACCCCGAACTGTTCAAGTAAAGATTCCGAGGACGAAATCGTATTTAAGTGGGGGAGAGTTGTAATACCCTGTTTCTGAATAAATAAATAAATGAATATTTTATTGGATGATGCGAATTTATATATTTTGGAGTTGCTTATTACTTATGGAATTTAAGTTATATTTGAATTGGTGGGCTATTTAGTCTATTGAATAAACAAGTATAGGGCTAACTTTTTGTGTTGGGCTAATTAATTAGAGGAATGAAATAGAAGTGGGAAAGATTAAGCCTTGTGGGCTAGAACTAATACTATTGTTGGGCCCAGAAAGCCATGTGAGAAACAGGTATAAAAGGAGGATTAGGATGCAGCCTCCAAGGAAAAAATACACTGTTGCATTGAGAGTTCTTGTGTGTGTGTGTCTGTGTGTGTAAACTCACGAGAGAAGCAAGGAGAAGGAGCTAAGAATCTGTTGGAAACCCAAGGTTTTGGCAAGGGAATCATCAGGTAATGTTTCCTATATCTCCATGATGTTGTTGATACCAGTTTTACCTTGTATGGATGATTATAAGGCTGTATAAAGAATCTAAGCTAGGGACTTGGGGTTTATGAAGAACATGGTAAAGAATCTAAGCTAGGGACTTGAATACTTATTGTGTTGTGTTTAAATATTGTAAGAAGTGCTTAAATGAATGGAGAAATGTTTTGAAACAAAAATATAGTGATTTGGTTAAGTTTTGAAAAGGTTGTGATTTTGAAAATGGAGTTTCCAGTTCTGGGTTTTTCAAGAAGATGAACTGTTAGGGAAGGAATGAGTCGTGCGACTCTTGGGAGGGGTCATGCGACTTTCGGATGGGGTAGTGGGGTGTTCATGCGACTTTCGCATGATGAAGTTACTTTCATGCGACTGTCGGATTGTATATGTACCCTTTCATAAGACATTCGGATTGCATGGGTGAGTTGTACCATGCGACTGTCGGATGGCATACGACAGTCGGATTGTATAACAGTCGGATTTACATAAGAGTACCGGATTTCATGAAAGTATCGGATTTACCTAGAGGCTGGATTTGTATAAGAGTATTGGATTTCTTAAAGTGTCGGATTTCATGAGTTTAGGCCCATGCGACCTTGTGTAGACCCATGCGACTTTCGCATGGGGCATGATAGCAGTCCATGCGACTTTCAGTAGGGTGCAAGTGTCCCATGTGACCTTCAATTGTTAGACCGACCTAGTGAGGCCCAACTTAGGGTCTGTAGTATACCCAAGCTAATCAGTGGAGATATCTGTGTTGTAGGTCCTTGCGACTGGAATTGTTAACTTACAGCTTGTGAAACCTGTTGCTTTTATCTGTGCTGCAATAAGGTGAGTTACCCTAAATTATACATCATATTAGTGTGAAATGTATATGTTATGTTTTATGTGATGTTTAACTAATGTGATTTATGTGAAGTGAAGGGTTACGTTATATTGTGGTGAAAACGTAACTCGGGTACAGTCAGACATAGTGTGAAATCCTTGGTACGGCTTGGATAGTCAACTGTGCCCCAAAGTGTGAAATCGCCGTCAGTGCACTGCGTCGGTAGTATATGTTATTATATGTGATCATGGATTTGTGTTTTGATGTGACATGTACATGCCTAGTGTGGTGTGTAAATTAGAGTGCTCGCTAAGCTTTACGCTGATCGTGGGAAGGCTTCGGCAGTGTGAAGATGGCTCATCATTTCTTCAAACCATTTCCGCTGTTTAATTTTATTCAAACATTCGCTAGAACAATATTTGTAATATTACTTAATTACACTTGACGACGGGAAGTCCCGGGTGCAGGGCCTCGTATGATTTTGGTTGAATGCATTTATATTTCTATATTCAATTGTTTAAAAAAAAATTGGGACGTTACATACATGTTTGGATATGTATATAGGAAAACATAATTGTATAGGTTTCAATCTTTTCTTCAGTTTGAAAGGATTTCTACATCATTCAACCTACCTTGGATCGATATCTTGAAACTAATTCCAATTTCAATATGTGAAGGTTTTTGTTTTTTGTTTAGAGTTTATGATATTCCAACAGATTGATCATGTTTTTATATGAAAGTCATGTGTTTTGGGTTTATATTAGTTCATAATACTTCAATACTAAGACATAACTAAATTAATGGTGTGGTTACATGTTATTATTATAATGTTCTGTTTATGTGCTGAGATACCCAAAACAATTATATTTTTGTTTTTGTTTATAAACCATTGGATTTATATTGTTTTATGTTTTCACAGTATTGATAATCTAAAACATTTTGTTGTGTTAAGGCTTTTCGGGTTCTGTTTATATTATGTGATATAAATATATAAAATACATGACTTTCATATAGATATATAGGAAAACATAATTGTATAGGTTTCAATCTCTTCTTCAGTTTGAAAGGATTTCTACATCATTCAACCTACCTTGGATCAATATCTTGAAACTAATTCCAATTTCAATATGTGAAGGTTATTGTTTTTTGTTTAGAGTTTATGATATTCCAACATATTGATCATGTTTTTATATGAAAGTGATGTGTTTTGGGTTTATATTAGTTCATAATACTTCAATACTAAGACATAACATAAATTAATGGTGTGGTTACATGTTATTATTTTACTCACAAGAAAACATACATGTTTACCGATTGATTTATTGTAAAACATAAATGTTTTCTCATTACTTTTTGCCATATGTTGAGCCTACTGATATATTCTAAAATACTTTCTAATACTTATTCAAATATCAATATTTTCTGTTTATGTTATTTTGTTTGTTTTAACATGGTTAATACTCATTGAAAAAGGCTGTTATCCTTCATATGTTTTGTTTTGTTTGAAAATTTTATGCAGAACGATTGGGTTTATATATAATTGGAGTTATTTACAAAATTTTGTTTCTAATATATTAAACCTCTATTTTATGCAGAACGATGGAGTTTATCATCAAGATAGTTAAAACACCTAAAGTGTTTCTGGTAACATATTTTATACTTCATTTTGTCCACGAACATTATGATGAATTATATGATAAGTGAATGTAAATAGTTATTTAATAGTAAATTAAATAATCTGTTGGTGTATTTCCTTTTTGTCTTTGTACATACATATTGCTTATTACTAACTAAATCAATGTATACACTAATTCAGGATTTACCCTCTTTTTGTCAAGATTGATTTTGAACACAACGTTCTTGTTTAATAGTAAATTAATATCCTGTTGGTGTATTTCCTTTCTAACTTTGTACATACATATGACTTTTTACTAACAAAATCATTGTATACGCTAATTCAGGACTTACCCTCTTTTGTCAAGATTGATTTTGATCCCAACATTCCTATTGGAATGGTTGTGAACGTAGATAACAAAACATACCACTAGACATAATTACCGACAAAAACAACGAAGTTCTAAAAATTGGTGGGGACAGTTTGATTCAGCTATTTCATGAAAAAAAAGTTGTTCCTGGATTTTACTTGCACTTTGTTATTCTACCAAATGCTCCTGTTTTTTTGTACTTCTACGAGAAGTTGGGTTTTTGCTTCACATCTTTGTATCCTAAAATTCGTTGAGCCGATCGAGTACGTTATGCATCTGTTGTGGAGGATCCTACCTCTGGGTTTCTTGTGAGTATTCTTATAATTTACTTTATATACAATCAATGTATTGTTTGTCACATGCTTTAACTTTTTTTGATTTTTACTATTTAACAGAAGATTCAGTCTGATTGGCTCAAGCAGTTTATCCAGATCATGAAATTGGAGGCTGTTATCTAGTTAATGAACGAAAGTTTTGAAGTGGGATTGTTTGTGAACAGTGATTTGCCTGCAGGTTTTGTAAGTCATGAGTTTATTGATTTCTTCACCAGGTTTAATGTTAAGAAGGGTAGTGTTGTTGTTTTTGAAAACTATACGGGTGTTTTTGAATTTAAGATGAAAATTTTTGATACTAATGGTCTTGATTATGTCAACGATACCGGAGTCTTCCTTCCACATCCCGATATCAAGTTTGCAAATGATTTTGGTAAGCAAAAACATAATATGAATACTATTTCCATCAAAAATAATTATTTCTGTTTATAACTTTACATTTATCATATTTTTTAATGTAGTTCCTTGTCATTGTGGTCCTCGATCTTTCACATGAAGAATTTTAACAGCTAAGTAAGTAGTTTATATATCTAAAAATTTATCATAAGTTAAATGTATTGTTTATTCATGAACCGGTACTAAGTTGTGTATCATGTAGAACACATTAGTACTCCTACCGGTACTTCCCAAGCTGTATTTGTTCCGTCTACACAGTTTTTTCGCAAGTGTTTGCTCGATGTTCTCTTAGGCAATGGTGTTGTATGTTAATTTTATTTCAATAAAATTTTCTCCTGTCTTTTCAGATATTTATATTTTTCCCGCATGAACCTGACATTATCTTATTATATGTCAATAAATTTTTTAATGCGGCACATACCGGCATGGTTTGTTAAAAAATATAAGCTAAACGAAGTTAGTCAACCAGTTACTGTTCGATGTCGTACCTACCAGACAGAAATTCGGTTGAAGGTCTATGGTGATAAGCGCTTGGTTCAAGGTTCTCCATCCAATCATGTGGTGTTGAAAGGCCGCTGGAAAGAGCTTCAGATTGCAACCAATATGCAGAGGACGAAGAGTATGAAGTTTGTGTTGGATGTCAAAACCTTTGAGGAAAGTGGGTATGTCGCTTTCAATATTTACTGAAAAGTTATGATGGTTGAATGCTTTGGACAATATTTTGGTGGGTAAGACATTTTTTGGTATGTGCAATATGCACGGTGCTACTGATACTAACTACGTGGGTAGGTTAACTCTTGGGTAAAAAACAAACATTATTTTTTGTAGCTCAAAACAATGATGGTTTAGAAATTTAAGTACATGCTTGATGATCTTGATCAACCATATGAATTTAAGGTGTATTTTGTTGGTTTTCAGTATATTTGGTTACATGTTTGTTTATTTAGGAATTCTTTACAAATATTTTTTCTATGTGGGTAGTATCTGACTGGGAAAATTATTATTTGCTTAAGTTTTGATCAACCATACAATTTTTAAACAACATTTATTCCCTCATATCATTGAAATATAATTTTCAAATATAATATTCAAATTATACCCACTTTCTACATCTAGAATAACGTCAATATATACAAAAACTATTTTTTCGTAAATAAATACAAACAATTTTTAATATACCTACATACAAAAAATGATGTTAGACGAGTTAAGTTAGTGAAAGGTGGGAAAATAATACCTATATTAAATACATGGAGTATAAAATACAGGATTGATTTTATTTATTTGCATGCTTATCATTTTTTTCATTAATCATATAAGAAATATGATTAAAAAAATTTGAATATAATGTAATAAATAAATACCAATCCTGTTTACTTATTGATCTGTCTGACAAAATAACAGTCATTTTTAAAAAAAATATTTTCTTATCATTATCAACCCTCTTTAAATTTTTATTTAACTATACTTAAATAATTATAGGTATAAATAACAGTTAAAATTTAGGAAAAAATGTTAGTTTGAATATTTGTTGGATTTGTTGTGTATATGTCGTATATAATTTATAATTTAAAATAATTATTCCGTGGTATAAAATTAAAAAAATTAAACTATACTTAAATTTTGTCTTAAAATTTTTTCTTTAAATAATCTCCAGAAACTATTTATGAACTAATATATTCAAAATTTTGTCTTTAAATAAACTCCAGAAATTAAGAAATGTTTTAAACAGTTTTTAATTGTCATAATTTCTTTCCTTACTTACCTCTAAATATGTTTATCTTGAAATCGAATTAATTTTAGAAATAATTCCGTATATAATAATTTCCATTCTCCAAATTCCGTACCTCTAAATATGTTACTTCGATTTTTCTAAAGAGTACTCATAATATCTCCATTCTCCAAATTTCCAAAAGCCATTTTTACTCTCTCAAAAAATGTCTAATACCATTGTTGATGCTAAGAGTATAGATTTTATCAACATAAAAGATGTTGATGGTAATGTTGATTCTACCACCATAAAGATAAAGGTTATTATGAAGTGGAAATGTTTTTATAGAGATAACCCTGATGTTCAATCCTGTATAGACATGATATTTGAAGATGAACAGGTATGTTTTCTACAATTTTTATTACATACACCTTATTTCATATTAGTTTCAACAATATATTAAAAAATTTTTAAAAATTTTATTGATTAATATTTCAAAAAATTAAACATGATTTCACATATACACCTTTAGTCATTACTCTTTACAGGGGGATCGAATTCTTGGAACTATTAAGAGAAGTCTTATTAAACAGTTTGGTAGCAAAATCCATGAGGGTGAATCGTACTTTATTTCAAATTTTGGTGTTGCTTCGAACAGTTCTAATTTCAAGGTCGTTGATCACAAATCAAAGATCAATTTTTACAAGGCCACTGATGTTTTAAAAGCTGACTCATTTATATGTGTTTCAATCATTTTCGCTTTGTTAACTTTGGTGATGTTGCTGAGAAGAGAATTGATAAGAAAATCTGCTTTGGTGAGATATTCAATATTCAATATTATTATTAATAATTTATTATTAAAGTTATTTATATGATTATGTAGTGCTCATAATTATATACTAATCAAAATTTCAAATCTCATCTTTTTGTAGATGTAATCGGACGTGTTGTATCATCAGATGATATGAAAGTTTTTGAATCTTTTGGGAATCAAAAAAGAGTTGTTAATTGTGAACTTCAAGATTTAAGGTAATTACTTTCAATATTTAATAATTACATATCTATAATACTGTATTACACTATATATACACATATATTCATTTAACGAATTCATTTTCCATCAATCATCTATATATAAAATGAAATATTATGCGTGTGTTTCTTAGTGGTGAGAAGATTACTTGTGCTCTTTGGGGTGAATACGCACTTAAGCTTCAACATTTCTTAAAGGAGAACAAGAATCCTACATTTCCAGTTGTGCTCTTATTACAACTTGCAAAGTTTGACGTCTTCAATAGTAAATATTCTCCTTCTAACTTTTACATCTTTATTTTCACCCAACATATAATAACACTATATGTGAAATATTCCCATTTTTTAGATGTTCCTCAGGTTTCAAATTCTTTTTTTGGGTCAAGACTCTACATTAATGAGAAGATACCGGAGATACAAAAATTCATTGAGAGGTAACATTATGTTATTTTATTTAATAATTAAATTTATGTCATATATATAGTTTATGAATTCAAACAATTATTTATTAATAAATTCATCCTTTTTAGTGTCAATGTAAGCGAAAAGGAATCATCATCCTTAGACTTACTCCAATTGTCGAGCAACACTATAATCACAAACCAAGATGATTTTTGGTTAAGTTGGGAATTCAAGCATGTTGATGAGTTGTTAGATATATCTGAGGTATGTTTATTTCTCATTTGATAAATTAGTTTAAACGTATTTGATATATCTATATATTTTATAATCCTAGAAATAACAATTTTTTCAATGTTTTAGCCAATGGGTTGTGTTGTACTTGGAAAAATTATAAAGATTGAGCATGAGCAGGGTTGGTTCTATAATAAATGTGTTGTTTGTGATGGTGCTGTTAAGAACAATGATGGTATATATTACTCATACCTCTATTTTTAATTACATTTTATAATAACATATATTTATTAACAGCATGTATATATGTAATACAGATAATGATGCAAATCCTTTTAAGTGTAAAACATGTGGTGATGTTAAAGATGTTAATCAAAAGTAAGTGACATAAAATTTAGTTGAACTTCTCTTTATGAAATCTGACTACGTAAATAACACTCATACAATTATATTTATAACATGTGTATTTGTGATATTTTAGGATAAAGTTATATGTTAGAGTTCAAGATAAGAGTGGCACTGTTTCTCTAACAATGTTTGAGAGAGATGTTGAAAGGATATTAAGGAAGAAAGCTTCTTCTATTTTTGAGAAAATTAAGAAGGTTTGTTATTTTCTATTATTTTTACTTAAATTTTTAACATTTAATGTTTTTGACATATGATGCTTAATGTTATTAATATTGTTACAGATGAATAAATTATGTCCATATCCAGATGAGTTTAGGGTTTTATTAAACAAGAGATATATGTTCAAAATTCAAATCTCGGATTTTAACATCGATCAGAAGTACTACTGTTTTACAATAAACAGGTTCACTGACAATGAAGATATCATTAAGAAAGTTTTGAAAAAGGTTTCACAAATGGAGGTGAGAAATTCACAACTTGTGATTTTACTTTCTGCGTGATGTAATATATATATATATATAGATATACACATATTTGTACATTTGTACTTTTTAAAATATATATACATTTTCTTTGTTACAGAATGCAATTGCAGATGTTGAGAATCCGTTTGCTATTATTGATGTTTCCCAAGTATCTCATGAGTCTAAGGTATAATACTTTACTTGTGTCTTTTATTAAGAAGTGATATGTAATATATATTATACGATATCTAACTATTTATAATATTTTATTGTTTAAGGACGCTTTTTCTATCACAGTAGATAATGGAACTCCAGTAGAGATTATTTCAAGCACTGCTTCAAGTCCAGGTCCAAAAAGGAATTTTGAATCTTCTGAAAATGATTTACAAGTCCAGTTTTCAAGTTCCAAGATCTTGCCGTATTCAAATAAATTGAAGCAGCCGGAACTGGAGATTAATTAAACTATTATCTACTTTCACATATCTTCATTTCAAGACATTTTTGAATGTTATTTTATTGTTTGGATTGATGGTCATTTTATCTGGATTTTTTGATCGCCCTTATGATATTATTTTTTGTGGAAACGTACAATGGTTGTTTATCATCAAGATATTTGTTTCTTGGTGTTAAATATTTAACTTCTTATTCGGTATACTTATTCTTTTTGCAATATATGGATGATGGGTGATTTTTCTATTTCTTTTATTTATATTTTCTGCAAATTTATATGAAACATTTTAATATGCAACTAATTTAATATTTATATGTTTTGAACAAGTTTAATATTCAACTATTTTTTTAAAGATTACGTATTCTTTTAAACTTTATTTACAATTTATATTAAAGTTTTGGTTATTTTCCTAATTTAGTTAATAAGATTTACATAAAAAACATGTATATGTATATACATCTATAATCTATAAGTATATTTATAAATACTAATAATTATAAACCTATACGTATATATGAAATATCAAAATTTAGACTTTAAAAAAGTATTAAATTCCTCTGCCTAATATAGGTAATGATACTCTAAATATAATAAATATAATGAAATATTATATATTAATGTTTCCTAACTTTCCAAAATTATACTAATAAACTATAAAATATTTTCCCATATTATAAATTATATTAGAATGGTATTAGTTATCTTTCCCACATTAAGCTATTTAAATTTTTTAAACTTGGTCTAAAATTTTGAATCAATCAAATATATCATTGTTTAAATTTTAAAATTTTTAACGAAAAATTTTAAACTAAATTTGAAAACGTTTTTTTTATTTTTTAGTAAATTCGTATATTATTTCCCTATTTCCATTTTTAATTATTACATGCCTTAATTACAAAATTACAAATCATATAAATTTCTTATTCATCACCACATTTTAGTTTTTTATATGTTTTAAAATTTCCTACTTGTAAGAAATGGATGAACATAGTTCTAAAAAGCATTCTTCTAATAGTTCTTCAAAGTCAAAATCCAATCGTGAAATCAAGAAGCGTTCTCCTCATGTTCTAGATGATCATTCAAGTAAAAGAGTTGCTTTACAGGATATTTCAAACGGTAATGTACTCAACATTCTCTCAACGCATCATATTTACATCAATTTTATAAATTTTATTATATTTATGTTTGTGTTTTTTTAAGTAATTAAAGTAATAGTACGATGTTATAAGACAAAATTTACTAATTAATTTTGTATGTTTATATATTCAAAAGTTATATCTACAACATCACAACATTCAAGCTCCCTTCAATATCGGTTAACTCCCTCTTTTCAAAGTCCACAAATGTTTTCAACAGTTAGCAGTGTTTCAAGTAAGTTTCTTAATTTTTATATATTATTAAGAATTAAAAATTTTCGTTATTATCTTATTCATATAATATAAACATCAGATAACAATACTCATGCATCAAGATTGACGTCTGAATATCCTGCACGTAAGTTATCTTAAATTATATTTAGCTATATCATTTTTTATTTGTATTATATTATATGTACAATATATATTACCTTATATCTAATTCATAATTATAGGTTATGTTTATCCTTTGTCAAATAATTCTAGTTACAATAATCGTACCCCGTCAAGTAATGGTCAAGGTAACATATTTTTAATCATAGTAGCTGGTTTTAGTGTGGATAATTATAATAATCTTTTAACAATACGTACATATAATTCATGTATGAACTAATTTTGTTACACATTATGGTTTTCTATTATTTATTCTAGAAACAATTTCTACTACAACAACCTTACATCTGTTTCGACCTATAGCTCCAAGGACTTACAATTCGCCAAGTAAGATTATAATTTATTTTATTTTATACGTACTCTTTCTTTCTTTACCATTTTTTTTATTATTTAAACTTTTATAAGACAACTATTAGTTTGTAATGGTTGACGTTTTTATTCATAACAACATTTATACAATATTTAGAAATTGATTGTTTTATCTTAAAATGTGAAGTCCATATATGTAAATTCGACTTATCAACAATTATATGATCATTAATTTATATTCACAATTATATGTTATTATAAAATGTTTATGATTTTACAGATTACAATACTCCTCATTCAGTATTGACTTATCAACATCGTGGTAGTAAGTTGTGTTATGTTTAATTTGTTCACATCAAAATATATTTTTATTATATTCAGAATATTATTCGTATTATATTTGTAAATTTCTGTTACAGGTTATGTTTCTCCTTTATCAAGTTTGTCTAATTACAACCTGTGTACACCATTAACTAATGGTCAAGGTAATATGTTTAACATGCTTCATTGTTTTCAAAGTTTATTATTTATTATCATCTATCAATTGATACTATTTCTATCTTACTCATAATATATGAACTAATTCGTATTCTAATTTATATTTATATATTATTTGTTCTAGCAATAATCTCTCCAACAAGTTTACATATGGTTAGACCTTTAACTCCAATGAATGTTGGTTCATCAAGTAAGTTTATAATTGCTTATCTAATGTTACAAATGTTCATATAATTATTTAATTCTAACATTTAATATTTTTGGTTTCTTTAAGTTTGTAATTTAACGTTGTTATCTCATCATGTAGGTTCTACTGTTGATATTAATACTTCATCAAAATATATTGCAAATAACAACCAGAAGTCATTCACAAGGAGTAGAAATTATTCGTCTAGAGATTTGCCCACTCTAAACATAAATTTTGATGAAGAGTCAACTAATATTCCCAAAAATCCAAATTTCAAGAGCATTTCTAAAGGTATATAAGTTTATTGATGTTGTAAGGAAACATTAAAAATTTAATGTAGCATTACAGATTTATTTTTATTATTATTGACTAATTTTTTTTAAAAACAATTTAGAATATGTTGATATGGGTAACCTTGACAATACTTGCCAAGCATGTAAAGCTATACTCTGGAATGCAGAAGCTGCAAGAGGAAATCAGAAGTTACATTCGAAGTCTTATTCTCTTTGTTGTATGCGAGGGAAAGTTATGATTCCAAAAATTAAAGATCCTCCTTACATTTTTGAAAGTCTTTTTTCTGGAAAGTCGGAAGAAAGTAGAGAATTTCTTAAAAACATAAGGAAGTATAACAATATGTTCTCCTTCACATCAATTGGTGGTAAGATAGATAACAGATATAATAGGGGTGGTGGTCCATACAATTTTAGATTGCATGGAGAGAACTATCACTCTGCTGGTAATTTACTTCCAAATGATGGTCAAATTCCACGCTTCTCGCAACTCTACATATATGACATGGATCATGAAGAATCAAACAGATTCAATGCTTATAGGTAAAAATGTTATACATATATTATTTAAAGTTTGTATATTTTATAACAACCTTTTTTTAAACAACTCTGCACATGATGATGTTGCGGACGATCATAATTCAATGCAGAGTTATACAGTTTTCCAGCTTAAACTTATCTTAGATGATGTTAATCCTTTGGTCAAGAAGTTTAGAATGGTAAGAGATCGGTTTGCAATAAACCCTGATGAGAATATACGGCTAAAGTTAATTTGAAGAAGAGGAAAAGACGGAAGGACTTATAATCTTCCAACAGCAAATGAGGTTGCAGCTTTGATTATAGGTGATGGATCAGGTGATAATAGAGATATTATTTTAGAGAGAAAGTCTGGGCAACTGAAACGAATAAGTGAATTGCTTCCTTCTTATCTTGCACTTCAATATCCCTTACTTTTTCCGTATGGAGAAGATGGCTACAGAGTTGATATATTTATTCGAGAAGTTGAAAGTTCAGATCAACGTGGTAGGACTAAGGTATCAATGAGAGAATGGTTTGCATATAGATTGCAACAAAGAGATAATGAAAAGTCTCTATTGCTAATGAGTAGAAAATTGTTTCAACAATTTTTGGTTGATGCTTTTACAATGGTAGAAAATCAAAGGCTCTACTATATAAAAGCAAACCAGAAAAATTTTAGGTTTTCTACAATCAGCAAATTGAGTACAGCTCATGCTCATGGTCAACGTGACTCATCTTTAGTTGGTAATCGTGTGATCCTTCCATCATCCTTCACCGGTGGTACAAGGTATATGCAACAAAATTTTTTAGACGCGATGGCCCTTTGCAAGTGGTATGGTTATCCAGATCTTTTCATTATAATGACTTGCAACCCAAAATGGCCTGAGTTGTGCAGAATATTAGACAAACTTGGGTTACAAGCTGTAGATAGGCAGATTTGGTAAGCAGACTTTTTAAATTAAAGTTGGATAACTTAATATCTGCAATAAAAGATGAGCACATTCTTGGACACGTCAACGCAGGTATTAAACATGTTTCTATGTTTTTATTATTTACTTTCACATTACAATATAAAAATATTATACTTTGAGGTACTAATATTTAGTATATTCAATTAACATTTTCTAAAAAATGAAATTTTATTTCAGTTGTTTATACCGTGGAGTTTCAAAAGCGAGAGTTGCCTCATGCACATATTTGTTTATTCCTTCGAAAGGAAGATAAATTGCCAAATCCCGAAGATATTGATCGAATAATATGTGCTGAGATACCCAACAAAGAAGATGATCCAGAGCTTTACAAACTCGTCTCAGAATTTATGATTCATGGTCCTTGCGGCGAACAAAATACCAGGAGCCCGTGTACAAATTTGCAAAAAAATGTAAAAAAAAGTTTCCAAAAAACTTTAATAACCATACGTACATTGACAGTTACGGATATCCGGTTTACAGACGTCGAAATACATGAATATTTGTTGAAAAAAATCATGTTCAATTAGATAACATGTATTATATATTATATAATATACAATATTATTTTTTCCTATATTTTCTCATACTTATTATTTACATATGTTGATATTCTTTTGTTGATATTAATGTTATTGTAAATGTTTTTGTACAGGTATGTTGTCGGATACAACGTTGATCTACTTAAAAGATTCCAGTGTCATATCAACATCGAATGGTGCAACCAACTTGGATCTATCAAATACCTATTCAAGTATATAAATAAAGGTCCTGATATAATCACGGTTGGTTTTTCTAACATTAACAAAAATTCTTCAAATACAAAAGATGATCACCATAATGATGAAAATGAAATCAAGAATCACTTTGATTATCGATATGTTTCTGCGTGTGAAGCTGCATGGAGACTTTTTGGTTTTTAATTACATTACCAAACTCCTCACATTGAGAGGCTCTCTTTTCATCTTGATGGAGAACAACCTGTTTGCTATGAGCCAATAAATGATGTGTCTGATGTATTAGGAAAATCTTCTGTTGGTCATTCTCTGTTTGTCGAGTGGATGGAGATGAATAAAACAAATGAACGTGCAAGGAATTTTACTTATGTAGAATTTTCAGCACATTTTGTTTGGAATCAAAAACAAAAAAAAATGGACTGAAAGAAAAAGAGGATATGCTCTTGGAAGAATTTGCTATGTTCCTCCCAAGACCGGTGAGTTATACTATCTGAGAGTGTTACTTAACAAAGTGAAAGGTCCTACATGTTACGAAGATATCAAGCGAGTTAATAATATCACTTACGATACATTCAGAGATGCTTGCTACGCTCTTGGCCTACTTGATGATGACAAAGAATATATAGATTGCATTGAAGAAACATCTAAGTGGGCAAGTGGTTCGTACCGTGGGTCCTTATTTGTTATGCTAATAACTACAGATACTTTGTCAAGGTCTGATTATGTATGGGAAAAAACTTGGCAGTTTATGTGTGATGATATTCTTCATAATCGGCATAGAGAGCTTCAAATTCCAGGTATCTTTTAAAATTCATATTAACAACTTTCCAAGTTTCATTTTTACACAATATTCATTATTTAATGTTTTTTCATAGATTTGGAGATTGGTGAAAGTGTGATACAAAACATTGCTTTGGCAAATATTGAAAATTTGTTAAAAGTTTCTGGGATGTCTTTAAAAATGATCCCAAATATGCCATTTCCGGATCTTGATGATGTTGAAGATTCTTGTAACGCGTTGATTCTAGAGGAGTTATCTTATGACAAAAGTATGTTGAAAGAAGAACATGATCGAGTTTTCTGCACTATGACCCAAGAACAAAAGGTTATATACAATAAAATAAATGATGTCGTTATCGGAGGAAAAGGTGGTGTATTCTTTGTTTATGGACATGGTGGTACCGGTAAGACGTTTCTATGGAAGATCTTATCTGCACGTCATAGGTCTGAAGGAAAGATAGTAATAAATGTTGCTTCAAGTGGCATTGCTTCATTATTACTTACAGGGGTAGAACAGCTCATTCAAGGTTTGCTATTCCAATTAACCTGAATGAAGATTCTTTTTGCAATATTTCATCTGATAGTAACTTGGCTGGTTTATTGAGAAGAACTGATATTGTCATATGGGATGAGGCGCCAATGATGCATAGACATTGTTTTGAAGCATTTGACAGGACATTAAGAGATAAAGTTGATCCAAAGTACAGTACAATTCCTTTTGGTGGAAAAGTTGTAGTCTTTGGAGGTGACTTTAGACAAATTCTTCCCGTTATTCCTAAAGGAAGAAGAGAAGATATTGTTAACGCGTCCTTGAATTCATCATATATTTGGCAATACTGTTCTGTTCTGCGTTTGACAACTAACATGCGTCTTCAGACATGTTCAAGTAACGAGGATTTCGAAGACACAAAGAAATTTGCAGATTGGATCTTAGATATTGGAGAGGGAAATGTTGGTGGGCCAAATGACGGAGAAGCTAATATACAATTTCCTCAAGATGTTTGGATTAATTCGGATGGAGATCATGTTCATTCGATTACGAAGTTGTATACCCATATTTCTCAAATCATCTTTATGATGAGAATTACTTTCAGGACCGTGCAATTTTGGTTCCAACAAATGATGATGTTGAGTATTTGAACGATTACATGCTTTCAAAGATTGACAATGAGGGAGCTACGTACTTTAGTTCAGATTATGTGTGTTGGACAGAATTGTCAGATGCTTTTGAAGAATCTTTGTACTCTCCTAAAATACTTAACTCATTAAAAGTATCAGGATTTCCAAACCACAAGCTTTGTTTAAAGGTTGGTGTACCTGTCATGTTACTTCGCAATATTAACCAATCAAATGGCTTATGCAATGGAACAAGGCTACAAGTTATTCGACTTGCTACACATATTATCGAGGTAAAGATCATTTCGGGAAAGAATGTTGGAAATATTGAGTATATTCCTAGAATGAAGATGATTCCATCAGATACCAAAATCCCAGTCAAGTTTCAAAGAAGACAATTTCCTGTGATGAATTGTTTTGCCATGACAATCAACAAAAGTCAAGGTCAGTCTCTATCAATTGTTGGCTTATACATCAGAAGACCAGTTTTTACACATGGCCAATTGTATGTTGCAGTATCACGTGTCAAGAATAAGAAGGGGTTAAAAGTTTTGATTTGTGACAACAAAGACAATGTTACAGACCAGACAACAAACGTTGCATATAAAGTTCTTTAAAAAATTTAGTTATATTCGTGTGGAATTTCTTTACTATTTTTGTAAGATTTTAACTTTTGTCAATTTATTACAACATTATTTGTTTTTTAATTCAAAATTATTCCGTATATTATTTTATATTATTTTTAGATTCCTTTATGTAATACCCGTAATCCCACGGGTCCATAAGCTAGTTAGCTACAATTTAGAGAAGATTTTAATTGTGACTAACATTTAACAGATAGCATTTAAAATAGTAAATATGCCTATTTTGTCGCTAATTAGCTACAACTTAGAGACAGAATTTTTCATTCACTACTTTACTACATATTTGCAAAGAAAGTTTTAACTATTTTTAAATATTATTTTTAAATCAAATTTGTCATTAGTTTGTGACTAATCCGTTGCTAATGAGGTACAAATTTAAAGATGTCTGGAAATCTGTCACTAAAAAGCTGTTTGCTTGTAGTATAATACTAATATTTTGTACATTTTCAATCTATCACACCCAACATTATGGCTTTAAATAATTTAAGCACACTTTCAGTAGGTATAGACTCTTTTTTTAATTTTTTTATTGAATTATTGCAATAATTAAAAGACAAGGTAACAAACATGTCTAGATTAATTATTGGAATTTAATTATAAACTAAATACAAATATAAAGCCAGAAAATGTTAGTTGACCTTATACTGGTCATTCTGAAAAACCTTCCTCACATATGATCAGCTCACTTGTTGCCAAAAAAAAAAGTAATGATTTATAATAAAAAATATAAAAATTAAAATTAATGATTTATAATAGGAATGCTTATGTGATCACTAAATAGAACAATTAATCAAGAAAATATAAAAAAGTTAAGAAAATTAATAATTAGTTTACAAATAGAATACACTTTGGAAATTATGAAAATATAAATAAAAATAATTTTTTATGTAAGAAAGTATATAAAAAGATTCAGAAAATAAAAATATTTAAATAGATTTTCAAGAAAATATGCATTTTTAAATAGTATAACCCTTTTGATATCATTTTGATGATTTTTTTTACTATTTTAGCGAATTTCATGTTTAACTTGAGGAATTTAATGCGTAAAATACAAACTTTTTAAAGTGTATACTTGGTTTAGTAAAACAATTTCTAAAATGCTCTTTTTAGTCATTTATCATAAAATAAATATGTTTACTATTTTAATATACTAGAACTAAAAAAAATATCTTTATAAGAATTTAATAGGGTGTAAATACTTACCTGGCTTCACTAATAGTCATTTAAGTTATGTCCCAAGATCATTAAACTATTAGGTCAAATCTTATACTGTTCGTATGTTCTTTTGGAGCAATTGGATGCCCCCGTGAAAATGGTGATCAATACTTGGAGAGTGGCTCATTGTAGGATGATGACTAAAATAAATAGGCAAAGGAGAGGTATCGTACTCCTTTCTACTTCATGTATCTTTTGTGGTGTTATTGAAGATACAAAAGAGCATATTTTTGTTAAGTATCGGATGGCAAGAAGAATATCGAAAGAAATTGGATTATGGTGGAATATTGATTGTAGTATTGTTGATGAATTACCAAAACTTCTTAAGTGAGGAAAACTTCTAAATTTCAAAGGTGATAAGTTGTAAGGTTTCATTGCAGGAGTGTACACTTACTTATGGCTTCTATGAAAGATTAGAAATAGGAAAATTTGTGCAGCTGATGATCGCATTAGGAGTGTTGTGGTGAATGACCAGTTGCAAGTTTTTTTTTTTTTTGATAAAAAATAGAGTAAAAAGTGTAATTTAAATAATAAGTGGGTTGAGTGGTACAATGCACCTAATGATTGTTTATTGACTCTTTTATATTCTGCTTTTGCTTCTAGCATATTGCTCTAGCATATATATATGAAAAATGTTTAATAGAGTTTATAATTAATTCATAGTACTAAATGACTAATTTTAACCTTTGGATCAATGAAATCAATGGTCCAGATTAAATTTTAAAAATTTGGACGGAGTGACATTTTCGTAATTTTTCCTAATTTACATGTGATGCTTTTACAAATTACATGTGATTGAATATTAAAAATTTAGGACTATATTTTTTAAATGGACTTTATTGAACACAACTCATATATATATATATATATATATAGGAGGGTTCAAACGAGAACTGTTTTTCGTACGAGAACTGCGAGAACCAATCTTGGTCGTTCATTTTGGATAATGAAATTTATGGATGAAGAGCGTGGGGAGATTGAGTGTGGCATGGTGCATGTAAGGAATTCATAGGTGGGCAATCCAATTGAATGAGGGAGAATTGGACGGCTAAGATTGGTTCTCACGGTTCTCGTACGAAAAATGGTTCTCGTTTAAACTTTTGCCTATATATATATATATATATGTATATATATATAGACACATACTTGAGCTCTCTAGCTTGGGGTGATGGCCGAGCCAAAGCTCTCTTCTAATATGCTCTTTCCTTGTCGTTCAAAAAAAAGTCTTATATTGTTCATTTGTTCGGTTGTACCCCTTAGGCCTAAGGGCTTAGGGCATAGAAATACATTTTGTTTATTTAAATTAGCTTTAAACAAAGTTCCATATGTATACTATTTTTATACCAGATCTCACATCTTAGTGGCCTAAAGTCTTCGGGTTCACCTTGGGTGAGTGTGAACACCTGTACATCCCCTTTATCGGGTTGATTTAGGTTCCAACTTTTTGTTCAGTAACTCGATGTTCACCACCTCTCTCTTCTCTTAATCTCTCTTCCCTCTTCTCTCTTTTTCTATCTCTTATATATTTATTATTAAAATAAAATAAAAAGTTGGGTAATTAAGATGGTTTCGTGCTAATGAGAAAGTTGTGTTGGTGAACCGAAAGAATGGCTAACACAGATAGTGTTATAAATTGTCCTACTTTTAAATCTACAACTTTTTTTACTACAGTATTCCAATCTAAGACCTTAGAAATGATACATAAACTTTGTTACTCAAGAAACCCATGAATTTTATATTTGTTGCAATGTGACCATCTTAGATTTCCACATTAATAAATTGGTTCGAAACAATTAATTAGGCAAAGGAAAGAGATATATCATAGCTAAATAAACGACCACATTAAAGTTTGTTATCAACAAGGTGAGGTGTGTGATATGGCAGAATAATATATATCCAAGATTGTCTGGTTTAATTTAGTGTTTGATGTTGTCCTAAGAATAAATACATGTTATCATACCGAATTTTTATATTTTTCCCTTGTTATATATCAACTTTAAATCAACATGGATGATTCTAAAAATGTAAATATTGTAATAAAAAAAATGTTAACCACAGCCCCACAATAAATGTTATTTTTAGTTTTTAAAATAGTAACCTTGTTTTATGTATGAAAAGTTGAAAATTAATTAAAATGTAACTATACAAATTATAGAAAGTTAATTATAATAACATAAGTTATGATTGCCATTTTAAAAAAATTAAAATTGCCTTTTATATTCTTAACCATATTCCTAAAAGCTGTTATTGGCATTCTTCTTATGAAAATATAGATTTAAATAAGCTATATATATAGATAGGTGAGTTGTATAAAAATACAAATATTAAATGATCAGGAATATAGATTTGAGATCCCAATTTCCAAATGTCATATTTGTATCTAAATTTCCATATAATTGAAGTAGTATCATTATTACTATAATTCACATGATATATTCCTAGTTCTAAAATTAGAGTTTTGCTCATGGAACATATATTTTCCAAAACAAAACTGCCAAATCAGAAAAGAATAGAGTTCTATCATGTTATTTTAAAAATGATAAATATTAAACATTAATAAAAATATGAAAATTTTAAAAAATGGCAAAGACGACGTTAACATCCAGACCAGCGTTAAAAGCGTCGACACGAGTAGAAGAGCAAGCATGATGGCAAATTCGTGGTATCATGATACGACGATTTATGATTGTATTTCTTGTACACGTCATCGGTCATCATTGTTACAATTTAGGCAATAAGGTTAAGTTATTATTGGGTTTTAATAAAATAGAATTTAAAATAATTATTAAATATTATTAAATGATAAAACTAAAAATTTGGTTAAATTGATATTTTGAAATATTAGAAATGGTAAATTTAATATTTATAAATTAAAGTGGGCAAATATGATATTTAAGTTTTAAGAATGACATATATGAAATTCTCTCTAGTAAATATTATATATTAAAATTTATAAAGTGTAAACATGGCATATATGAAACCCACTCTAATAATTTTGATTTGAATTAAAGTCTAAGTTGAGTCTAATTTTGACGAAAAAAATCAGAAATTAAATTTCAATTTTGTTAAACGAAAAAAAATCAAAAATTAAATTTCAATTTTTAACAAAATTGAGAGCTCAGATTTGATTTTATCTAAATCAATGGCTATGATTGTTTTATAAATTTTATTATGTTAGTCCTTTTATTTATATTAGAAGATATACACTAATAACAATTTATTTGTAATAAGAACACTAGTATTTTAAAGGAGAGATTTTCCCTCTTCAGATTCCTCCGAAAGTGCCCATACAATTTATCAATAAACAGAAATTGTGTATACAAGACCAAGAACCAAAGTTAAATAAGAAACCAGAATATAAATAAAAAAGGATGATCCTGTCTGTCACATTTTTCCTAAAAAAATATGTCGTCTATTTCCTAGATCGAGTATCATGATCCATGGTAGGGAGAATCGCCAGACATGATCAACAAACCCGGTTCTAACCTTATGTGGGTTGTCTAGCCACACAGGTCCTAATTCCCAAAGTTCTATAATATCATATCTATATATTGATGCAAATAAATACCAAAAAGAGATCGGGTTACATTTTAAATGCCTTGCTGTATTTAGATTGCAAAAGGTCATGCTTTCAAACCTCTTTGTATGCTTATTTTAAGTAAAATCACAATTCATCGTTGGTTCTTTACTATGTCCAAATTTCAATTACAGTCCTTTAAGTCTAAAAATTGTGTAGATGGTCCGTCGTACTTTATTTTATAATATACGTCAGGGCAGAATGGTCGTTTCATCTTTTCCTTAATAATTTTTATCTTCATGAGAATTTATGAAGATGTCATTCTTATGAACCTTAAAATTTGATTTCAAACACACGATTGTTGAAGAAATCAAAAGCTAAACAATTAAACCTAAAATTAGGATCAAAGATGAAGATGGTGTGTGTTTTTTTGTTAAAATTGATGCATCAATGAAACCCAAAAATCTGCACATGGATGTGTGTACACACACTTGATGTGGAACTATGTTTAAACTTGTTTAAGGTATAGTCATCTTTATTATACCAAAAAAAATTCTCTTTTGTGACATGAATATTAAGATTTAAATTACAATGATTTGTATATCTTGAGATGGTTTAAAGTAATGATTTTAGTTAAATGACTAATTAGATTGTTCTAAAATTTCTATGGGGTGTTTAATATAATCGGCGATGGTCACCGATGTTGATGACGGTAATGGTCACAGGTTATAATTAAATCTGCTGAGCATTAACTAGAAATAAAAGGTTGAGGAACTGTGATGAAAAGGTAAACTCGACTTAAATGCCCTTTTTATTTTTAGAAAAAGATTTAAGACATTGAATAAATTAACTGATTTACAATACTTCTTGCAATTCTTGTTCGAAAAATATAAAATTTAAGAAATTTTGTTTCCTTTTTATTTGGTGATAATTTTGCACCAAATTTGGCCTATTCCTCCAAGTTAAGGATTAATTAAACTGTCCTCTTGTAAATTGTAATGGGCCGCCGATATAAAGTATTTGGCCGGGTTTTATTTGTGAAAAAATTATCGAGAAATATAACTTAAATATTGAAAATTGTTAATAAAGGTAACGTTTAATTTTTTTGACCGAGAAAGAATTATAAATTTTAATTTGTAACAAAAAAGGTTATAGTGACCTCTTAGACTTAACAAAAAAAAAGATTATAAATTTTAATTTGTAACAAAAAAAGGTATAAATTTCACACATTATACTATTTTTTGTTACAAATTGAAATTTATAATCCTTTCCCGGCAAAAAAAATTGGATATTATCTTTATTAACAATTTTTGATATTTAGGTTACATTTCTCGGTAATTTGTCTTTTATTTATTTAGGAATACTAAGTTATCAATAAATGAATGTTTTTGCACATATAATTCTTCTCATATATAAAATAATGAAATGTACAATATAGTTCATACTTAATTCATAGTCCTAAGAGACTAAGTTTAGTCTTTGGATCAATGGTCTAGATTGTATTTTAAAATTTTAGGCGGAGTTGCATTTCGTAATTCACATGTGACGCTTTTACAAATCACATGTGATTGTATACTGAATCACCTATGATTGAATATTAACATTTTAATACTATATTTTTTATATGGATTGTATTGAACATAAGCCATAAAATAATTTTATTTTATGTTTACACAATTATGAATCTCACAAAAATACAAACAATTGATTATGTAAATGGTAAAACAGATAATTACACCCTTTTAAAAAAACAAACGGCTAAACTATACATAAATATCTAGACATCTAAACCATCTGTTACTAACTAGGACGTATCCTAGTGGTATGGAGGGTTTTACCTCACTATAAAGTCTCGAGTTTTAGTCTCATTGTGGAGGTTTGCGGAAACAATGGAGGAGGGTTTACTTTCTCGTGGCGAGTGGCTTGAGGCTCGTATACTGTCCTATATGAATGTCACTACAGACTTAGCCTACTAACATAACTTTGTTGTTCAAAAAAAATCTAAACCATATGTTGTTATTCAGATATAATATGCGAAAAGAATGTATGCTACTGTAGCACGTAAACTAGATGCTGCGACATTCCTATACCATTTTAATAAAGAATAATTCTGTTATTTCAGTATTTACTCGTTAAAGAGTAGGTGATCTTTTATGTCTGTTTATTTTTGGAATATATGTAACAAGTGAAGACGAGGACAATTATAAAAAGGTAAAAATATACTTTAAAAAAATAAAAAATAAAACAAGACAAGTAGAGACGTTGATTTGGGAGATGGTATGTGCATGTGAAATTATAAAGAGAGAGATTGTGACTTTACAGAAACCATCTGCTAAAGACATTAAACTTGTGGGTATCCTTTGTGCTCTTAAAAAACTATGAACGCATTGCTCACGTCAAAATTATAATATTCTTGTTTTTATACAATTAGCAATTTAATGAATATTAATAATATTAAAATTGTGTGAATAAAGATATATAAAGTAAACTAGATTAAGTGTTTGTGTGATATACGGAGCTATTTACAAAATAAAAAAATATTAAATATTGATAAAAGAGAATATTAAATAATTATAAAACGTTAATGTTATGGGAATTTAAAAAAACAACGATAGATGGGGTCATTAACCAAAGTAGCGGTGGAATCATTGATGTGAGGGGTAGACGTGACGATGGAAACGTCGTATGACACAAATAGACGTGATTGTATTTTTTTTATACAAGTAATTGATAATTATTGTTACATGTAGAGGCAATAAAGTCAAATGTTTATTGATATAATTAAAAAAAATTAAAATGATTATAAAAAAGTTTAGAATAATAAAAATAAGAATTTTGTTAAATATGATATTTTAAAATATTATAAAAGATAAAGATGATATTTGTAAATTAGGGACAAGAATGATATTTTAAGTTTTAAGAAAGATATATATAAAATTATTTCTAATAATTTTGACTTATATTAAAGTCCAAATTGAATCTAATTTGAAAAGGAAAAATCAAAGTTTGATTTCAATTTTTATAAAGATGGATGGTCAAGATTCGATAATTAAAAATTTTATTTAAATTTTTGTCTAATAATTTCTACTAAAGTTACTCTTTTATTTATATTAAAAGATAAATTATGTCATTTGTAACAAGTGGGTATGGTTTTTAAACATTCGTGGAAGATTGCAATTACTGAGGCCGAGTGTTATACTCTCTCGCTAGATAGGGAGTTGCTTTGGGTTGGGTGAACCCGTGACCCGCGTGAAAACACACCCCCTCCTCCATACCTGTTGATTTTCGATATTTTTTGGCTTCATAAACCTGTTGAAATTTCCACCTTCTTTCTCCTTATTTTCTCTCTATCTCTCTCATGCTCTCTCTAAATTTTTAATTAAAAAGGAAAAAGAGATAAAGGGGTATATAGAAAGATGAAGAATATTCAATATAGTTTATACTTAATTCATAGTGCTAAGAGATTAATTTTAGTCTTTGGATAAATAACATCGATGATCCATATTGCATTTTAAAATTTTGGGCGGAGTGACATTTTCGTAATTTATATGTGATGTTTTTACAAATCACATGTAATTGTATACTGAATCAATCATTTATGATTGAATATTAAAATTTTAAAACTATATTTTATACATTAATTTTATTGAACACGACTCATAAAAAATACATGGGTACAAAAGAATAATAAAGATGAAAAAAATATTGAATAAGAAGTGACGTGATAAGAAAGATGAAAAGAAAAACAGAGAAATACAATCAATAGTGCAAGACCTTTAGAAACTTCATTAATAATGTTATAGGTACCAAATATGAAATAAAAAATAACATTATTGAAACTCAAAATTTATTTACTCTATATAATGAATAATAATAATAATAATAATAATAATAATAATAATAATAATAATGTTATAGGAACTTTATTAAAATAGTATCAATGTCTTTAATCATTAATACGGATTTGACTAATTACACATTTTAATAATTTTTTATTTTATTTATTAAAGCATTAAAAATTAGAAATCAACATATCTTAAATTACCCATATTTTAAATTTTTTATAAAAATCCCACACTTGTTTGAAACATTTTAAATCAATATTCCTTTTACATTTTAACAAAACTTTCTTCGCTCTTTAAGTATTTTCTTAGATAAAAGGAAGGACAAGTAGTTGAAAGTAATAGAAGATTAGAAAGTATATGAATATTTATAGTAAATTCCTAATGTAAAATTTTCATTCAATTTTACAAAATAAATTTTAATAGCATAATTATTAATTAATTTTAAAAAAGTATAAAACCTTTTTTTGTTTTTAGTTTCAAAATTAAAATGCTCAAAAATTATTTTGGGCCATTGCACAATGTTATTTTTGGAGGGATGTCATCACTTGGTTGGACAGTCCAATCGAAGTGGGACCCATCACAAGATTACAAAACTCATAATTGTTGTCAAGAATATTTGTTTGATTCCAGAATTTAATATTTTGCTTTATTGAATCTTTATAACTTTTTCTTAACAGGCTTTATTGAATCTCATGTGTAATAAACTATACTATTTTTTTTAATGTGAGTTGTTGTAATATATATGTTATATATTTATACTTATAGACAAAAGTTTAAACGAGAACTGTTTTTCATATGAGAACTGTGAGAATCAATGTTAACCGTTTAATTTTCTCTCCTTCAATTGAATTACCTACCCATGAATTTCTTACATGCACCATGCCACACTCAATTCCGCCACGCTTTTCATCTATGAATTTCATTATCCAAAATAAACGGTCAAGAATGGTTCTCGCAGTTATTGTATAAAAAACAGTTCTCGTTTAAACCATCCCCTTTATACTTATATATCTATTTAATAAATAGTAATTTTATCAATTTAGATGGGGTACTTCTTTTTTTTCCCTTCCGGAAAGAATGTGTTCTACCCTCTGACAGTTGATTGGCGAATTGTTGGGAAGAGAAGAAAAGAAAGAAAATACGACTATATTAGATTAGTAAGGGCTAGTTTCATCTTCAAAAAAGTATATATGGGTGAAAGGCTCTCTTTCACCTACGACTCGGCTTTTATGCCTTATTTACAGTACAAGGCTTCACAATAGCTATTGAGCGGAAGGTTTCTTACCATCACCTTGGTTGGGATAAGTACTTACTAATTAAAATGTATGTGAATATAGCAGTACCTAATTTAGGTGTTGTTAACAACATATATTATTTTTTGAAAAGATTTAAGTATACACTAATATTTTTATTCTTTAGCAATTAAAAAATCAACAAAATAGACGCTTAAATTACAACATACTTATTTGTAGGGGTGTTCGGATATTTGAAAATTTGGATAGTTGGTTTTCAGTATCCGAATCTGAATCTGAAATTTCGGATTCGGATATCCAAAATATCTGATAATTTCAAAAACATATATTTTTATATAAATTTTAAAAAATAACTAGTTAATTACTAAATAACCATATTTTAAACTTTAATTACCAAAAATAACGTAAGTATGCTTCAAAATGAAAAATACATGTGTATAAAACTATATATGTTTACAAAATTAAATAAATAAGCAATATAAAAATAAAAAATATTTTCCGGATATCAGATATTCAAAATATCAAAAACTTCAAAAAATTACTATCCGAATATGAACTTTCCGATAATTTCATATCAGAACTTCGAATATTTGATTCAGATGTTCGGATTTGGATTATTTTAAACCCCCGTGTTAATTTGTGCCGTTTAAAAGCACTTCTACAAAATCATCAACGAGACTTTTCATGCCTAGCTTTTTTCTGGAGACTTGATTTATATTTAGATTATAAACTTGTTTTAATTTTTACTTTTTTAACTTATTAACTCTTTTTCTGTACTTATATTCATTTAGGTCTACATATGTAAATTGATTTTCAAATTATAGTTTCTATTTGGTTAATCAACTTGATTGTTAGACTAGAGTAAGATGCAGTTGAACAAAACATAATCAACCCCAAATTAGTTATCTCATCGATGCAAAACAAAAAAAACATATACAAGTTAACAATCATACAACAATTCACTTGATTGACACAAAACTAAATGAAGAACATGGCAAAACAACCCGAACCCCACAAGTTTCGGGGTCGGGTCGGGGATTATAATTTCGGGTTAAGGTTGGGTTCAGGGATTTTTTCCTGGAATTTTTCGGGTTCGGGTTTGGGGGTCGGGGCACACTATCCCCGCCCCGCCCGCCCCGATATATGTTTATATATATTTTTATAAGTTTATATACATATATGTTTTATATATTTATGTATATAATAATGTGTATGAATATACAAAGAGAACGATTTTATATCTATTAATGAAGAAGTTTCTAAAGTGATGAAGTTTTTTGTTAAATTTTGAATTTTGATCCACTAACTTCTTTTAAGTTCTACTTTAGTTAAATTTTTTATTTAAATTAACGATGATACTTACGTTCTTTTTTATAAAATGATCATCTCACGTTCTTATTAAGTTTTTTTGTGTAGTTTCGTACTTCACTAACATGTTTTTTAGTCGGGTCGGGTTTTATGATCGGGTTTCGGGGTCGGGTTTGGCAAACGCCCTGACGGGTCGCCCCGAAATAATCCCCGACGGGGAACGGGGCAGGGACGGGGACGGATTTTCATTTCGGGTTCGGGGACGGGGCGATCAAAACCCGCCCCGTTGCCATTTCTAAGTAGAACAAGTTAGATGCAGTTGAACAACTAGACGGACCATCTTCGAAGGCTATGTTGTTACGTTCTCGAGCAACTAACGGTTTGAGAGAGAAGTACGCATATGATACAAATACTCAATCGTAAAGGAGTAGATGAAGAAAAGAACAGATCCCTGACATATAAAAGGATTAACTAACCAATAAAGGATAATCAATTGAGCAACGAAGCAAGTGGACAATGATCACTAAAACATGATCGCTGCATATTTTTTTATGCCTAACTTGTGACTTAATAAAAGACTTGCACCATAAACATCAATTGATTGATTTAAGGGCCACATGAAGTATGACAAAGAAAATCTAAATCAAAGGCACGGAGAAGTCTTAATAAATACTAGTAACAGAAATCTTAAATTCATAATAAATACTATCAACAGAAATCTCAAATGTAGTAACCATAAAAACTATAACCATCGTTAAGGCTAAACCCAACCGAAATTAAACCACAGTGCTACGTCATTATTTATCAAAATGTTTTTTAAAGGCTCTTTCTTAAAAAAGTTATATATTTCTTCTAATAATTTATTTTATTTTAAATTCTTACCAACCAAATGCTAACACGTGTAATTATTGAATCTTGTTTTTTAATTTTTATAGAAAATAATTTGTATGTTTAAGACGTGTGTCTAAATATATATCTAAAAATAATAATAATAATAATGCGTGGTGAATTTAATGATAATAAAAATGGCAAATTGCACGAAAATACAACAAACTATGCTAATATTGTCATTGTATGCAACTAACTAGTTTTATTTTTTACCTAAAAATACACACAACTTACAAATTTGTTTCATTGTAAGCAAGTTACCTATGACAATAGGTAACTTACCGGTAATCTAGCAAAAAATAAAAGAACTTTGATACCTAAATATACAAACAACTTTCAAATTTTATTCATTGTATATAATTTGTAACCGGTAACCTGGTAATCAGATCATCAATTGCATACAATGAATCAAAATTGTAAGTTGTTTGTATTTTTAAGTACGAAATAAAATTGGTTGCATACAATGACAATATTGACATACTTTATTGTATTTTCGCGCATTTTGCCCTAATAAAAATTATAAAAGAAAAAAAATGAAACACATATCAATCATTAAATGATTTAATCGTATTTTTGAATTGAGTTATTATACTTGTATAGCATTGCTCTTTTCTTTATCATATCACTTATTTTAAATTACCTAGTATGTAACACCCCAATTTTACAATGCATTATTAAAACAAGTTGTGAAATATAAGTAGTAGTTATAAATTATTAAATGGTTTGAGATAATGATTCTAAATATATCCCCGTTTAGATTTTTGGGTATCTTCTGAATGAATTGTAAGTTGAAAAGGGAGCGGGATACCCACCAAAGAGACCACCACCCCAAAGAGGCGGCAGCCTCTTTGGCTTATATATTCTTTTCGGTTCTTTTGCTTCTTTTCCCTTCTTCTTGGTTCTTCTTTCAAAAAATACAAACATACTTATAATTCCAAATTGGATAAGAGATTTTGGAGCTGGGATTGGAGGACTACTAAAGAGATAAACATGTGCTAATTAAGGGGGTCAAGATTTAAGATTGTAAGTAACCTTTATTTTTGAGTTTGAGGTGTCCATTGAGTTTATATAGTGTTTAATGATCAAAAGATGTTAACATGATGTTTAACATAGTTGATGAGTGTTTTGGAGATGCTTATGAATGTTGGTGTAATACCCTGTTTCCGTATAATAAATAAATGAATGTTTTATTGGATAACGCGATCTTTACATTTATTTGAGTTGCTAATTGTTTACGGAATTTAATTTGTTTATTGGATTTGGTGGGTTATTTAGCTTAATCAGTAAACACGTATTGGGCTACCATCTTGTTAGGCTAATTAATTTGAGAAGTAAAATAGAAGGTATGAAAGAATAAGCCTAGTGGGCTTGGAGTTTATGCTAATGTTAGGCCCAAAAGCCTTGTTAGAGACGAGTATAAATTGGAGATAAGGGTGCAGCCTCCAAGGAAATATTACACTGTTTTATTTCTAGAGAGAGAGTGTGTGAAGTGTTATGTTCTTGAGTACGAGAAGAAGAAACAGAGGAAGGATAGGACCTTGATCTTTCTAGCAAAATCTTCAAGGAAATGGGAAGAAGAGCTATCAGGTAATGCTTCTAAACTCTGTATGATCATATAGATACTGTAAGACATGATTTTAGACTTGTTTATGTGGTTTTGGTGTTTGAAAAGTGAAGGGAGATAGGGGATTGAGAGGTTAAATCTTGTTTTTAACCAATGAATGTTGGTAGGAATTATTCTTATGATAGGAGAAAAGCTTTGCGAATGAATGAAACTCAAATGACTAAGTTTTTGGAAGGTTGTGATTTTGAAAATGGAGTTTTCAGGGTCTGGATTTTTGGTCCGACCAAGACAATGCTAGGTCCGACTGTTGAGTTTTGGCCATCCGACTTTTGGGTTTAAGTCATCCGACCTTCGGTATTTATGCCATCCGATTTTGAGTTTATGCCATCCGACTTTTAAGTTTTTAACCATCCGACTTTCAGCCTAAAAGTATGATCCGACTTACGAAGTTGATCCGACTGTCGGATGAGGATGATCCGACTTTTAGTTGATAGGTCCGACTTTCGGATGGTGAGCGGTCCGACCTTTGCCAATGGTCCGACTTTCAGTGTGATCCGACCTAGTATGGTCCAACTTAGGGTCTATAGTATACCAAAGCTGATCTGTGATGTATCATGTGTTTTTGTTGTCAAAGTAGTCTGGTGCTCATTTACAAGAATGTATCTAGTTGTTTATTATGTTAAAATTTTAATAATTTTTCTGCTTGAAATTTTCTTGTTTGAAGAAATTAAAGATGGTTTCTTTTTTCAATATCACAGTTCACATATACCAATAACTTATACACGAATAAACATATGGTAAACTTTTTCTTTATGAATTTGTATCTTTGTATTTACTAGTGAATAAAGATATCGAAAGATTATAACAAAGGTAAATACATGTTATGGATATTGCAAAAATATTAAAATAAGATGATGATAAGAAAAATTGACAATGAAATTTATTAATAAGCAATATTGTTCTTTAGTCCATAACTTATTATGTAAATAAAAAAACTTGAAATTTGGAAATATAGAAAAAATTGGCTGGATCATTAGTGAATATGAGAGAAATCTGTAAGCATGAAAATTTGGTTAGTTAGTAAAGAGGATAGAGAAATCCGAATATACATAAAAAAACCCAGAGTTCATTAGTGAATAAAGAGTAATGCAACAACAATGATAAAAACTCGTAAATATTTTTGCTGTATTCACCGGTGAATAACGTAAAACTAATATTTTACTAGTAAAATATTTTTTTATATATTTATTTTTTAAAATCTAGGATAGAGAAATAAGTTGGAGAGTGAAAAATTTTGTTTTACCATTATACACTTTTTTAATTAAAAAATAAAAAGCATGATTAATTTAGGTCATTAGATCAAAAAACAAATAAGTAGCTAGCATTGCTTTTCGCATTTTTTTTTTGAAAACAAAACATTTTTTGCATAAAAATTCCCACATATATATATATATATATATATTGTTGGGGAGATAATCACTTCATCTTAATAATCAACTCTGCCTATCCTAAAAACATAGGATTTGATGATAACCAAACCCTACATTCAGTATGACTTAGAAAGAATTCAAACATGTGTTGTTTGAATCGGTTTATGTAAAAATATGCTAAGTATGGAACCATCAGCTGAGGAAAATAAGCCATCAGCTGAGCATCAGATCCTACTCAAAGTATCAGCCAAAGGATATCAGCCAAGGAGCATCAGATGAAGAAAACAAGTAAAGAAGACCATCAGCTGAGGAAAACAGTCTATCAGCTGAGCAAAATTGTTGATCAGCTGATGAAAATATTCCATCAGCTGAGTAAACAGTTTGATCAGCTGAGTGAAGAAAGTGATCAGCTGAGTGAAGAAAGTGATCAGCCAAGTGAAGAATTTGATCAGCTGAGTGCCTACTCTATCAGCTGAGTGAACAATTGGATCAGCTGAGGCCTAGAGCATCAGCTAAGTAAGTCTTTCTTTACACAAGTCATCTCCCCTTATAAACTGATGTATTTGATTGATCAGCTGAGCATTCTTGATCAACTGATCATACAAATACATGAGCATTATGTCCTCCTAAGCTTACTATTGATCAGCTGAGTATCTATATGATCAGCTGAGCAATATGTGTCAACTGAGTCCTAGAAAAAAGTAATCAACTGATATATTTTGTCAACTGAGTAGTGAATATCAGAGTTTCTTGTACAATCTGTTAGCTGAGTCGTGAAAAATGTCAAATCTACTCTATCTTTTCAGATATTAAGTCATATGTAAAAGGCAGAACATGTGTTGTTCTATTATGCCTTAGATCTTTGTTTGTAAAAGTAAAATGCACTTTTTGGATCAAGTATGAGACAAAAAGGTTTGATCTTATCCTCTGGAAAAGGATAATGATACCTCAAACAGACGAAGATCTTGAAGATTTGTTCAAGCAACTAAGTATGGCTGGCAATCCCATACTTGGTAAAGTCAAATCAATCAGAAGCATGGTGTTGATTAAAGTACAATCATGGAAAGGAAAAGATACTTCTACACGACAGTAGATGTGGACTTTAATATTTTATATTGTGAATGGGTTGCACTTTTGCAGAAAAGTACAATTACTTTTATCATACATTTGATTAAAGTAACTTTACTTTTCACCCACTACCTTTACAGTTAAAATATTATATTTCCACATCCTTTTGGTCTCTTACCTTCATGCAACCAGATCCACCAAGACTTCTATATATACTCATGCATGGTGGACATGCAAAGATGAGAATACTACACAACAAAAAGAAGTAAAGTCTCTACTACACTAAAAGAAAATTTCATCAGTTGAGAAATTTCGTAGAGTATAAGCATTGTGTAGAATCAAACTTGTTCATGTGTTGAACACTCTAAATACATTAGTTGTTTTAGAGTTAGCTTGTCTATGTGTTAGACAAATTGATTGCCACCTTTTATTGTACTTAGAATTTCCGCTTCTAGTACATGTAATTCTTGATTCATATCAATAAGAATTATATAAAAGTATATAAGTGTGTCTTTAATTTTTAAAAGCTAAAGTTTGTGTTCAACCCCCCTTCTACAAACATTTGTTGTTGCGTACTCAATCTGGGACTAACATATATATATATATATATATATATATATATATATATATATATATAAGTAAGAGATAGAAAGAGGGAAGTGAGAGGAGAGAAACAGAAGAGAGAGAGAGAGAGAGCGGAGGTAGATCGGGTGTGGGGAACCGAATTCCAAGCCGAGTGGTCCAATGAAGGGGCATACCGTTGTTTGGTGATGGAAGCCGATGGACCCGATGGCAAGTCGAAGCCATCGGGTTAAAACATACAGTTAGCCTTATATTAACTAAATTAAAACAATTGTTAAAATTAAGAAAAAGAAATATATAATAACCGATAATAGATTTCATATGTAATAATTTAGTATAGTAGATAGGATGAAGAAATATAAATATTTAATAGTTTGAAATATAACTTTTTTCGTTAAATAAATGTTTTATGATATTGAGTAGGGGTGTGTATAGATTGGTTTTAGTTTCAAACCTAACCCAATCCGCTAACTTCGGTTTTAGGATTTTTCAAACTCAATATTTGGTTTCTATAAGTTTCGGTTTTAGTGAGTTTTAGTCATTAGTGGTTCAGTTTCGGTTTTAAAACCGAACTCATATGGTTTTTAACATTAATATATAATTTCTTGTACTAATCTTCATTTTTCCAACATTA